>JAXIVJ010001712.1:75000-129114 GCA_036785665.1 Chirona hameri
TTAATTATGTATTGGAAATGTATGTTTTTTCTCACTTAAGGTACAACATCAAAGCTAGATGAAGGTTATTCATTCATCATCCTTACATACTTTTGTGGCAGATATGTACCTACCATTATTGGGTACTTAATATTTACCGAAGTCCCTACAGTGCTGACTATGGCAGGTGGGGTAAAAACATATAACAACAATGAAATTGTGCCAGCATTGGTCAGCTATACATAAATGATGCAAGTGTATTTTGTTTAACATGTTATGCACACTACGTTGTATCAGGCTGAGGCGCGTAACACAAGAGGAATGTTGTGTGACATCACGTTTGTGAACCCCTGTGTCATGGAATATTATAGTAGTCCATGCCTGTGTTGAGGACCTGGCCCAGTGTTGTTTACCTGCATCGGTATCGCCATGAGTGCGGTTTCAGCCACAGTGTTGGTATCGGTCAGGGCAAGGCTGTATGCACCGGCCAGGGTAATAGAACGAGTACGAACAGTAAGGAATGCAATGCCCAAATGAATTAGACAAGATATTTTTCTTCTTCTGGTAATTGTTTTGTGTATTCTAAATCAAAGGTATGGTTTCCTATCAATAACTTGTATTTTCATAGATTATATCTTTATTTATTGAATTCAATTCCAGCAAATATATGAAGTAGTAGTCGAAGTAGTGTATATTTCAGTACCTATAGTAGCATTTGGAAGCGGTCATCATTAATACCCTATCAAGTAGTAGTCGAAGTAGTGTATATATCAGTACTTGTAGTAGCATTTGGAAGCGGTCAGCGGTCGTTCCGACATTGTTTAACGCCCGAGCCCATTTAACCCATTTGCGCCCAGAATATCGAAAAATGGGAAATAAAAACGTTGTAGCCAAGGCTTGTAGCTATCTATTCCAGAAGTCGGATGTATAATATGTTCTATAGGTTACGAGCTACCTTCGTCTGAATATCATCGATTTAACATGGGAACCCTACGGTGTAGTAGATTTTTAACGCCCAAACGCCCGAGTGCTGCCAACCGTTACTGGTGGGGGTTGTATCGGTAGCTGATGGGGTTGTATCGGTAGGCTGATAGCTGAGCCAACTGATGTCAGTCGGCGCAGTGCTGCGTAGAAACTGTTGAGCAATCAGCAGGTTCGTTACAGCTGCAGCCGGGGTTACGCGGCTGTTGATTGGCTGTTGGCCTTAGGATGATCCGCTTTTTGTTAGGCCCGAAGAGTGGTTGCGGTCAGGGGTGCCGTTCCGGGATTTTCAATTGGCCGGCTGCCGGAAGGCTAGTACAAGGTAATGACGTCACTGGATACCATTGTGCCAGTGGGCACTGGGCCCCTCCGTGCTGGCTAGGGTCCCATTCGGCATGTTTATTGTTCAGGGGCCCTTCTCAGCCGCCCAGGGGCTCTTTCGGTCTGGTCAGGGGCCCCTCTGACCTGCACAGGGGCTCTTTGAACTTTCCAGGGACTCTCTGGTTTGTCCAGGCACTTTTGACCTGGTAAGGGACTGCGCTGACTGCTTTGTCACCCTGTCTATATGCTCACTGCTCAGGAGCCCCTCCAACCTGCCCAGGGACCCCTCCGACCTGCCCAGGGGCCCATCTGCTGGCTAGAGGCCCTTCTGTGCTGGCTAGTGGCCCATTCAGCATGTTCAAGGTCCTTCTGACTCGCACAGGGGCCCTTTCGCTCTAGCCAGGGGCCTCTCTGACATGCACAGGGTCATTTTGCACGTCCATGGGGCCCTCTGGTCTTTCAGAGTGCTATCCATGAGGTCTTTCTCTGGTCTTTCCATGGGAGCCTGGTGCCTCTTGAAGTGCTCTAAACTCTCTAAAGACCATGCTTCACGTGGTCTCCAGACTCTTGGGATCCCATGATACCCCGCTTCGCGCGGTCTCATCGGCCTCGATAGATATAGATATAGATATAGATATAGATATAGTTATAGATATATAGATATAGATTAGTTATAGATTAGATATAGATTAGATATAGATTAGATATAGATTAGATATAGATTAGAAATAGATTAGATATAGATTAGATATAGATTAGATATAGATTAGATATATATTAGATATAGATTAGATATAGATTAGATATAGATTAGATATAGATTAGATATGTATTAAATATAGATTAGATATAGATTAGATATAGATTATATATAGATTAGATATAGATTAGATATAGATTAGATATAGATTAGATATAGATTAGATATAGATTAGATAAAGATTAGATATAGATTAGATATAGATTACATATAGATTAGATATAGATTATATATAGACTAGATATAGATTAGATATAGATTAGATATAGATTAGATACAGATTATATATAGATTAGATATATATTAGATATAGATTAGATATAGATTAGATATAGATTAGATATAGATTAGATATAGATTTTATATAGATTAGATACAGATTAGATATAGATTAGATATAGATTAGATATAGATTAGATATAGATTAGATATAGATTAGATATAGATTAGATATAGATTAGATATAGATTAGATATAGATTAGATATAGATTAGATATAGATTAGATATAGATTAGATATAGATTAGATATAGATTAGATATAGATTAGATATAGATAATGCATGCAAATATAACAAAACATGTGGCATGTTGATGGTTGATCCTAGATTTGTAATGTAGCAAAATGAGATAGGCAGGATGTGGACTTCGCAAGTTATGTGAATATATGTATTTTGTTTTATAATTTCCCCCTTAAAACACCTTTAATTGTTGACTGGGGTGTTTTCACCTCCATAACATCAGAATGGTCTACTTAACATACAAACCGATGATACTTCATCCATTGTTTTCTCTACAGCTTTGACCAATGGTGGATCTAGGCTGGTGAATTGTGGAAGGCCAAACAAGAATTTTGCCTGAAAATGTGGCAAAAACTGCAGATTTGAGTTGCAATATGATGACCATTGGGAAGGTCATAGCTTCATGGCCTCGCCTTGGATCCGTCTGGGCTTTGATATAAATCCAGAGCTTACCTTAAACTCAACCAAACTAATCTATTTTTTGATGGGTGAGAGGAACAGATATACAGTTAAGTATTTTATAAGCCTGTTAATGGTAAATGCCTGTTAATGGTTAATGGGTAGGCATATGTGCATAATGTATATGCATTCACATATGCATGGATATACAATTCACATTACACTTAAACCATAGAAGACTAAAATTAAGTTACATGAAAAGATTTAAACATATTTGGTACAGTTATGTCAGCTTACTGGTGACTTCCCAATCCTAACTGACCTGAGTCTGTGACCCTCTACTGACCTGAGGCTGTGATGCCTGCCCTCTGACTGACCTGAGTATGTGACCCTCTAGTGACCTGAGTCTGTGACGCCTGCCCTCTGACTGACCTGAGTCTGTGACTCTCTAGTGACCTGAGTCTGTGATGTCTGCCCACTGACTGACCTGAGTCTGTGACCCTCTACTGACCTGAGTCTGTGATGCCTGCCCCCTGACTGACCTGAGTCTGTGACTCTCTACTGACTTGAGTCTGTGACTCTGTACTGACCTGAGGTTGTGATGCCTGGCTCCTGACTGACCTGAGTCTGTGATGCCTGGCCCCTAACTGACCTGAGTATGTGATCCTCTAGTGACCTGAGTCTGTGATGCCTGCCCCCTGACTGACCTGGGTCTGTGGCGCCTGCCCCCTGACTGACCTGAGTCTGTGACTTTCTACTGACCTGAGTCTGTGAGGCCTTCCCCTGACTGACCTGAGTATGTGACCTTCTAGTGACCCGAGTCTGTGATGCTTCCCCTCCCCCCTCGTGACTGACATGAGTATGCCACCCTCTACTGACCTGAGTATAGGATGCCTGTCCCCCTGACTGACCTGAGTCTGTGACCCTCTACTGACCTGAGTCTGTGATGCCTGTCCCCCTGACTGACCTGAGTCTGTGACTCTCTACTGACCTGAGTCTGTAATGCCTGTCACCCTGACTGACCTGAGTCTGTGACCCTCTGCTGACCTGGGTCTGTGACGCCTGCCCCCTGACTGACCTGAGTCTGTGACTTTCTACTGACCTGAGTCTGTGACTTTCTACTGACCTGAGTCTGTGACTTTCTACTGACCTGAGTCTGTGACTTTCTACTGACCTGAGTCTGTGACTTTCTACTGACCTGAGTCTGTGATACCTGCCCCTGACTGACCTGAGTCTGTGATGCCTGCCCCTGAATGACCTGAGTTTGTGACTCTCTACTGACTTGAGTCTGTGCTCTTCTACTGACCTGAGTATGTGATGCCTGCCCCTGACTGACCTGAGTCTGTAACTCTCTACTGACCTGAGACTGTAATGCCTGCCGCCCTGACTGACCTGAGTCTGTGGCTTTTTACTGACCTGAGTCTGTGATGCCTGCCCCCTGCCTGACCTAAGTCTGTGACCCTCTAGTGACCTGAGTCTGTGATGCCTGCCCCTTGACTGATCTGAGTATGTGAACCTCTACTGACCTGATACTGTAAGGTGTGCCCCCTGACTGACTTGAGTCTGTGACCCTCTAGTGACCTGAGTCTGCGACGCCTGCCCCCTGACTGACCCAAGTCTGTGACCCTCTAATTACCTGAGTATGTGACTCCTGCCCACTGACTGACCTGAGATAGTGACTCTCTACTGACCTGAATATGTGATGACTGCCCCTGACTGACCTGAGTCTGTGACTCTCTACTGACCTGAGTCTGTGACACTCTGCTGACCTGAGTCTGTGACACTCTGCTGACCTGAGTCTGTGATGCCTGTCCCCCTGACTGACCTGAGTCTGTGACCCTCTACTGACCTGAGTCTGTGATGCCTGCCCCCTGACTGACCTGAGTCTGTGACTCTCTACTGACTTGAGTATGTGACTCTGTACTGACCTGAGGTTGTGATGCCTGGCTCCTGACTGACCTGAGTCTGTGATGCCTGGCCCCTAACTGACCTGTGTATGTGATCCTCTAGTGACCTGAGTCTGTGATGCCTGCCCCCTGACTGACCTGAGTATGTGATGCCTGCTCCCTGACTGACCCAGTCTGTGACCCTCTAGTGACCTGAGTATATGATGCCTGTCCCCCTGACTGACCTGAGTCTGTGACCCTCTACTGACCTGAGTCTGTGATGCCTGTCCCCCTGACTGACCTGAGTCTGTGACTCTCTACTGACCTGAGTCTGTAATGCCTGTCACCCTGACTGACCTGAGTCTGTGACCCTCTGCTGACCTGGGTCTGTGACGCCTGCCCCCTGACTGACCTGAGTCTGTGACTTTCTACTGACCTGAGTCTGTGACTTTCTAATGACCTGAGTCTGTGACTTTCTACTGACCTGAGTCTGTGATGCCTGCCCCTGACTGACCTGAGTCTGTGATGCCTGCCCCCTGAATGACCTGAGTTTGTGACTCTCTACTGACTTGAGTCTGTGCTCTTCTACTGACCTGAGTATGTGATGCCTGCCCCTGACTGACCTGAGTTTGTAACTCTCTACTGACCTGAGTCTGTAATGCCTGCCGCCCTGACTGACCTGAGTCTGTGGCTTTTTACTGACCTGAGTCTGTGATGTCTGCCCCCTGCCTGACCTAAGTCTGTGACCCTCTAGTGACCTGAGTCTGCGACGCCTGCCCCCTGACTGACCCAAGTCTGTGACCCTCTAATTACCTGAGTATGTGACTCCTGCCCACTGACTGACCTGAGATAGTGACTCTCTACTGACCTGAATATGTGATGACTGCCCCTGACTGACCTGGGTCTGTGACACTCTGCTGACCTGGGTCTGTGATGCCTGCCCCCTGACTGACCTGAGTCTGTGACCCTCTACTGACCTGAGTCTGTGATGCCTGCCCCCTGACTGACCTGAGTCTGTGACTCTCTACTGACTTGAGTCTGTGACTCTGTACTGACCTGAGGCTGTGATGCCTGGCTCCTGACTGACCTGAGTCTGTGATGCCTGGCCCCTAACTGACCTGAGTATGTGATCCTCTAGTGACCTGAGTCTGTGATGCCTGCCCCCTGACTGACCTGAGTCTGTGACTCTCTACTGACCTGAGTCTGTAATGCCTGTCACCCTGACTGACCTGAGTCTGTGACCCTCTACTGACCTGGGTCTGTGGCGCCTGTCCCCTGACTGACCTGAGTCTGTGACTTTCTACTGACCTGAGTCTGTGACTTTCTACTGACCTGAGTCTGTGACTTTCTACTGACCTGAGTCTGTGATGCCTGCCCCTGACTGACCTGAGTCTGTGATGCCTGCCCCTGACTGACCTGAGTCTGTGATGCCTGCCCCTGAATGACCTGAGTTTGTGACTCTCTACTGACTTGAGTCTGTGCTCTTCTACTGACCTGAGTATGTGATGCCTGCCCCTGACTGACCTGAGTCTGTAACTCTCTACTGACCTGAGACTGTAATGCCTGCCGCCCTGACTGACCTGAGTCTGTGGCTTTTTACTGACCTGAGTCTGTGATGCCTGCCCCCTGCCTGACCTAAGTCTGTGACCCTCTAGTGACCTGAGTCTGTGATGCCTGCCCCTTGACTGATCTGAGTATGTGAACCTCTACTGACCTGATACTGTAAGGTGTGCCCCCTGACTGACTTGAGTCTGTGACCCTCTAGTGACCTGAGTCTGCGACGCCTGCCCCCTGACTGACCCAAGTCTGTGACCCTCTAATTACCTGAGTATGTGACTCCTGCCCACTGACTGACCTGAGATAGTGACTCTCTACTGACCTGAATATGTGATGACTGCCCCTGACTGACCTGAGTCTGTGACTCTCTACTGACCTGAGTCTGTGACACTCTGCTGACCTGAGTCTGTGACACTCTGCTGACCTGAGTCTGTGATGCCTGTCCCCCTGACTGACCTGAGTCTGTGACCCTCTACTGACCTGAGTCTGTGATGCCTGCCCCCTGACTGACCTGAGTCTGTGACTCTCTACTGACTTGAGTATGTGACTCTGTACTGACCTGAGGTTGTGATGCCTGGCTCCTGACTGACCTGAGTCTGTGATGCCTGGCCCCTAACTGACCTGAGTATGTGATCCTCTAGTGACCTGAGTCTGTGATGCCTGCCCCCTGACTGACCTGAGTCTGTGACTCTCTACTGACCTGAGTCTGTAATGCCTGTCGCCCTGACTGACCTGAGTCTGTGACCCTCTACTGACCTGGGTCTGTGGCGCCTGCCCCCTGACTGACCTGAGTCTGTGACTTTCTACTGACCTGAGTCTGTGAGGCCTTCCCCTGACTGACCTGAGTATGTGACCTTCTAGTGACCCGAGTCTGTGATGCCTGCCCCCTGACTGACCTGATTCTGCGACGCCTGCCCCCTGACTGACCCAAGTCTGTGACCCTCTAATTACCTGAGTCTGTGATGCCTGCCCACTGACTGACCTGAGTATGTGACCCTCTACTGACCTGAATATGTGATGCCTGCCCCCTGACTGACCTGAGTCTGCGACGCCTGCCCCCTGACTGACCCAAGTCTGTGACCCTCTAATTACCTGAGTATGTGACTCCTGCCCACTGACTGACCTGAGATAGTGACTCTCTACTGACCTGAGTATGTGACTCCTGCCCACTGACTGACCTGAGTCTGTGACTCTCTACTGACCTGAATATGTGATGACTGCCCCTGACTGACCTGAGTCTGTGACACTCTGCTGACCTGAGTCTGTGACACTCTGCTGACCTGAGTCTGTGACTCTCTACTGACCTGAGCCTGTGACCCTCTAGTGACCTGAGTCTGCGACGCCTGCCCCCTGACTGACCCAAGTCTGTGACCCTCTAATTACCTGAGTATGTGACTCCTGCCCACAGACTGACCTGAGTCTGTGACTCTCTACTGACCTGAATATGTGATGACTGCCCCTGACTGACCTGAGTCTGTGACACTCTGCTGACCCGAGTCTGTGACACTCTGCTGACTTGAGTCTGTGACACTCTGCTGACCTGAGTCTGTAATGCCTGTCCCCCTGACTGACCTGAGTCTGTGACCCTCTACTGACCTGAGTCTGTGATGCCTGCCCCCTGACTGACCTGAGTCTGTGACTCTCTACTGACCCAGTCTGTGACCCTCTAGTGACCTGAGTATATGATGCCTGTCCCCCTGACTGACCTGAGTCTGTGACCCTCTACTGACCTGAGTCTGTGACCCTCTACTGACCTGAGTCTGTGACCCTCTACTGACCTGAGTCTGTGACACTCTGCTGACCTGAGTCTGTGATGCCTGTCACCCTGACTGACCTGAGTCTGTGACCCTCTACTGACCTGGGTCTGTGACGCCTGCCCCCTGACTGACCTGAGTCTGTGACACTCTGCTGACCTGAGTCTGTGATGCCTGTCCCCCTGACTGACCTGAGTCTGTGACCCTCTACTGACCTGAGTCTATGATGCCTGCCCCCTGACTGACCTGAGTATGTGACTCTCTACTGACCTGAGTCTGTGACCCTCTAGTGACCTGAGTATGTGACCCTCTAGTGACCTGAGTCTGCGACGCCTGCCCCCTGACTGACCCAAGTCTGTGACCCTCTAATTACCTGAGTATGTGACTCCTGCCCACTGACTGACCTGAGATAGTGACTCTCTACTGACCTGAATATGTGATGACTGCCCCTGACTGACCTGAGTCTGTGACACTCTGCTGACCTGAGTCTGTGACACTCTGCTGACCTGAGTATGTGACGCCTGCTCCTGACTGACCTGAGTCTGTGATGCCTGCCCCCTGAATGACCTGAGTATGTGACCCTCTACTGACCTGAATATGTGATGCCTGCCCCCTGACTGACCTGAGTCTGCGACGCCTGCCCCCTGACTGACCCAAGTCTGTGACCCTCTAATTACCTGAGTATGTGACTCCTGCCCACTGACTGACCTGAGATAGTGACTCTCTACTGACCTGAGTATGTGACTCCTGCCCACTGACTGACCTGAGTCTGTGACTCTCTACTGACCTGAATATGTGATGACTGCCCCTGACTGACCTGAGTCTGTGACACTCTGCTGACCTGAGTCTGTGACACTCTGCTGACCTGAGTCTGTGACTCTCTACTGACCTGAGTCTGTGACCCTCTAGTGACCTGAGTCTGCGACGCCTGCCCCCTGACTGACCCAAGTCTGTGACCCTCTAATTACCTGAGTCTGTGACTCCTGCCCACTGACTGACCTGAGATAGTGACTCTCTACTGACCTGAATATGTGATGACTGCCCCTGACTGACCTGAGTCTGTGACACTCTGCTGACCTGAGTCTGTGACACTCTACTGACCTGAGTCTGTGACACTCTGCTGACTTGAGTCTGTGACACTCTGCTGACCTGAGTCTGTAATGCCTGTCCCCCTGACTGACCTGAGTCTGTGACCCTCTACTGACCTGAGTCTGTGATGCCTGCCCCCTGACTGACCTGAGTCTGTGACTCTCTACTGACCTGAGTCTGTGACCCTCCAGTGACCTGAGTCTGCGACGCCTGCCCCCTGACTGACCCAAGTATGTGACCCTCTAATTACCTGAGTATGTGACTCCTGCCCACTGACTGACCTGAGATAATGACTCTCTACTGACCTGAATATGTGATGACTGCCCCTGACTGACCTGAGTCTGTGACACTCTGCTGACCTGAGTCTGTGATGCCTGTCCCCCTGACTGACCTGAGTCTGTGACCCTCTACTGACCTGAGTCTGTGATGCCTGTCCCCCTGACTGACCTGAGTCTGTGACCCTCTACTGACCTGGGTCTGTGATGCCTGTCACCCTGACTGACCTGAGTCTGTGACTCTCTACTGACCTGAGTCTGTGATGCCTGCCCCCTGACTGACCTGAGTCTGTGACTCTCTACTGACCTGAGTCTGTGATGCCTGCCCCCTGACTGACCTGAGTCTGTGACTCTCTACTGACCTGAATATGTGATGACTGCCCCCTGACTGACCTGAGTCTGTGACTCTCTACTGACCTGAGTCTGTGATGCCTGCCCCCTGACTGACCTGAGTCTGTGACTCTCTACTGACCTGAATATGTGATGACTGCCCCTGACTGACCTGAGTCTGTGACACTCTGCTGACCTGAGTCTGTGACACTCTGCTGACCTGAGTCTGTGACACTCTGCTGACCTGAGTCTGTGACTCTCTACTGACCTGAGTCTGTGACCCTCTACTGACCTGAGTATGTGATGCCTGCCCCCTGACTGACCTGAGTCTGTGACTCTCTACTGACCTGAGTCTGTGATGCCTGTCACCCTGACTGACCTGAGTCTGTGACTCTCTACTGACCTGAGTCTGTGACACTCTGCTGACCTGAGTCTGTGACACTCTGCTGACCTGAGTCTGTGACACTCTGCTGACCTGAGTCTGTGACTCTCTACTGACCTGAGTCTGTGACCCTCTACTGACCTGAGTCTATGATGCCTGCCCCCTGACTGACCTGAGTATGTGACTCTCTACTGACCTGAGTCTGTGACCCTCTACTGACCTGAGTCTGTGATGCCTGCCCCCTGACTGACCTGAGTCTGTGACTCTCTACTGACCTGAGTCTGTGATGCCTGTCACCCTGACTGACCTGAGTCTGTATGTATGTATGTATGTATTTACATTCTTGAGCAATCCACACACGGCGTGGCGATTACCGCTCAGAGTCTGGGCCAGGTTCGCGACATGCGGGAACAAGTTAGCTATTCACACAAACCACACGGCACACATACAATTTCTCACAAACACACAATTCATGCCGCACTCAGTGATACGTATATACACTCGGTGATTTATCACACTCGTTGATTTATTTACACGCACCCGAGTCGACTGTCGACCGTCGACTGAGTCGCGCTTTTGCGGCACGGGCAAATCTGGCGGGAGGTAGCAGCGCCAGCTCTCTGGGAAGCGTGTTGACTCTCTACTGACCTGAGTCTGTGACCCTCTGCTGACCTGGGTCTGTGACGCCTGCCCCATGACTGACCTGAGTCTGTGACACTCTGCTGACCTGAGTCTGTGATGCCTGTCCCCCTGACTGACCTGAGTCTGTGACCCTCTACTGACCTGAGTCTATGATGCCTGCCCCCTGACTGACCTGAGTATGTGACTCTCTACTGACCTGAGTCTGTGACCCTCTAGTGACCTGAGTCTGTGACCCTCTAGTGACCTGAGTCTGCGACGCCTGCCCCCTGACTGACCCAAGTCTGTGACCCTCTAATTACCTGAGTATGTGACTCCTGTCCACTGACTGACCTGAGATAGTGACTCTCTACTGACCTGAATATGTGATGACTGCCCCTGACTGACCTGAGTCTGTGACACTCTGCTGACCTGAGTCTGTGACACTCTGCTGACCTGAGTCTGTGACGCCTGCTCCTGACTGACCTGAGTCTGTGATGCCTGCCCCCTGAATGACCTGAGTCTGTGACTACTGACTTGAGTCTGTGGTCTTCTACTGACCTGAGTATGTGATGCCTGCCCCCTGACTGACCTAAGTCTGTGACTCTCTACTGACCTGAGTCTGTGATGCCTCCCCTGACTGGCCTGAGACTGTGACTACTGACCTGAGCCTGTGACTCTCTACTGACCTGAGTGTGACCCTCTACTGACCTGAGTATGTGACCCTCTACTGACCTGAGTATGTGACCCTCTACTGACCTGAGTATGTGATGCCTGACTGACCTGAGTCTGTGACTCTACTGACCTGAGTCTGTGATGCCTGCCCCACTGCCTGACCTGAATCTGTGACCCTCTACTGACCTGAGTATGTGATGCCTGCCCCCTGACTGACCTAAGTATGTGATGCCTGCCCCCTGACTGACCTGAGTCTGTGACTCTCTACTGACCTGAGTCTGTGATGCCTCCCCTGACTGGCCTGAGACTGTGACTACTGACCTGAGTCTGTGACTCTCTACTGACCTGAGTATGTGACCCTCTACTGACCTGAGTATGTGACCCTCGACTGACCTGAGTCTGTGATGCCTGCCCCCTGACTGACCTGAGTCTGTGACCCTCTACTGACCTGAGTATGTGATGCCTCCCCTGACTGGCCTGAGACTGTGACTACTGACCTGAGACTGTGACTACTGACCTGAGTCTGTGACTCTCTACTGACCTGAGTCTGTGACCCTCTACTAACCTGAGTATGTGACCCTCTACTGACCTGAGTCTGTGATGCCTGCCCCCCCCCCCCTGACTGACCTGAGTCTGTGACCCTCTACTGACCTACCGGAGTATGTGACGCCCCCTCTCCCTGACCTGCTATATGCGGAAATGGGACCTTGCGTGTTACTTTACTTTGTAAATACTTCCCGATGCTACATGTTCTACATTGCCCGATACTGAATGCTGATGCACGTTTTATCTGCTCTCAGGTATGGATCCGTCGACTTCTGGCGCCAGCGCGGCACCTTCTGACACAGGCGAATCACGCTTCCGAAACCTGACTGTCGCTCTGCAGCGGGTCAGGATTTTGAGGCTGCTTCGGCGTCGGCAACGCCACAACTTCACTGCGTGACGTCGGCACGGAGACACTGGATCCGACCAGTTCTGGCATGCCGATAAAAGCAGGACGAATTTCACCTTGTTGGCCAGTTCCGAAATGACCCGGCTGGATGATGTGACCTTATCCCAGGGCATCGCTCGTGGAACCGGAGGCGGGCAACAGGCGCGTATTGAACTATCGCCTCAGCCAAGCGCGCCGCTGCGTCGAGAACGCATTCGGAAGCATGTCCCAGCGCTGGCGCAAAACAAAACGAAGGACGGTAGGCTGCGCGCCGGAGAGAGTGGCGACACTGGTGAAGGCGACCTGCGCCCTGCACATGCGGCAACGGGAGGTTTAGGCCGCTGGCGTCGGACGCGGCTCCGCACCTGTGCCGGATGAGCGAGATGCCGCACCTGCCCTACAGGACATCACCAGGGCTGGCACCAACACGCACTCGTGTGAGGCGACCCGTATCCGTCAGGTCTTGACGGACTACGTGAATGGTGCAGGGCGCCGGCAGTGAGGAGTGGCAGCGCGCGGCCTCAGACCTGGACTAACTCTGCAGTGACGGAGGAGCTGAAGCAAAGCAAACTAAGCTAGTGTTTGGCGATAACGTGTGGTAGTGTGTTTATAATGTATGATTGTGTGTTTATAGTATGTGATAGTGTGCTGATAGTTTATGCTAGTGTGATTACTGAGATAAGCACAGAGCCACCAGTAATTTCTGTTTGCTCTGTGTTACGGCGCTGCTGGACACTGTTTCACTCTGGCATGTCAGGTTCGTCCATCGGCAAGACATTTACGTCGATGTTACCGTGCTACCATATAATGTGCTACTATGCTGAAGTTCGTTCGTGTCTGTATGATGCGTCAGTTCTAGCAAATCGTACGCTGTTGTATTGAAGTCCACATATGGGGATTATCACAAGGGACGGACGGTAAGCACGTTTCGTCATTCGACACGTCAGCACTGCAAATCGAAAGTATTTCTTCGGTTCGGTAGGCGGTGCTGACGAAATAGAATCCCGAAACTCGTTCACCATTCGTTCCGTAAGTCAATTGCCGTACGCTGATATGTTGGGTTTGGACGCTGTCGTATTACTATTCCTTTGTATTACTGCCTGATTTCTGGCCACAGTACGCTGTCTGTGCCCCTGTCACCGTGTTCTCATGTTGGGTTACGGCACTATCGCGCATTCTGGATTAATATTCAGCTCGCTCAAAATATTGTTGTAGCATGCGACAATTGTTCAGATAGTTTAATATCCATGTAATCACCGGTGATCAAAAATGTCGAAACCGTCATCTGGCAGCTGCCCTCACCAAAGTCCAGCTGGAATAATGGTGAAGGATGTCATCGCCAGCACGTCTGATCTGCTGACCCGTTGTGTGCCAGGCCCAGCCACGGCTTGTGTACTAATAAACACCAATAGAGAACGCCATCTTAGTATACATGTTGTCTGCTCTGCCGACCAGCTGCTGCCTGGAAACGATTGCATTCGAAGCTCAGAAATTCAACCAAATTAAATTGTTATGTTCTGTTCTGTATTTCTGGTTCACGGTACGGCTCTCGATACGGTTTAAACAGAGAAACAGATAATACTCATCACACAGCTCAGTTAAAAAACGCTGCAGACGTGCATCAGCTTCAAAAACTGCACTCCGGAGGGAGGGGGGGGGGGGGGGTGATTTGATTCGATTTTGATCGCCGCCAGCAGTTTCATATCTGCTCCCCAGTAATAGGGTTAATAGTATAGTAATAGGGACAGTAATATGGTTAATAATTTGATGTTTCTTGCGCCGCTACGTTAACCCGCGCGGCGCTGTGGGGGGTAAATTTTACCCCCCTCCCGAATTTTCTCCATAACTTGAAAACCATGACAGATATCGAAGTGAAACTTGCGGTACCTTATGGTGCATCAATTCTTCATCTTGTGTTACAATTTTGTTGAAATTTGTTAGAATTTTGAGGAGATAATGACGCTTTAGTGACGTCATGTCATGTCATTTTTGGTGAAAAAACGTTAAATGTTTGAAAAATCGTAGAAAATAGCGCGTTGATGCAAATCGCAAATAAAAGGCATCAAAAGAAAGGAAATACAATTGTCTTCAAAATGGCTATCTCGGATGTTCAAAATTTTAGGTTTTTTACCCCAAAAATGCAAAAACCTGATTTTGGGGGAAGAATTTCCACAAAAGTTTTTTGTTTGAGGATTTTCAAAAAACCGGAAGATGTATTAGAGAACCGAGTAGGAACGATGTTCAAACCAAATTTCAAAGCAATTTCTTTATTTTGACTGACTTATGGCTCTCTAAGAATAAGTAACCCATGACGTCATTTTTTTTAATTGCGTTTTTTGGCTTTTACTGACCAGATACAGACAAATAAATGACACCACTGTATTTCAAAGACAAAACTAGCCTAGAAACATGCAATGTTTATTTAGATTAATCAATTTCTAATTTTAACCTTATTGTGACCTGACCTTGACCTGAGGGCGATTATATGGTGTCAAGCTGTGAAAATGGCTGCTTCTATCGAATTCTACGTGTAATTCGATACACGTAGAATTTTCAAAGCAATTTCTTTATTTTGACTGACTTATGGCTCTCTAAGAATAAGTAACCCATGACGTCATTTTTTTAAATTGCGTTTTTTGGCTTTTACTGACCAGATACAGACAAATAAATGCCACCACTGTATTTCAAAGACAAAACTAGCCTAGAAACATGCAATGTTTATTTAGATTAATCAATTTCTAATTTTAACCTTATTGTGACCTGACCTTGACCTGAGGGCGATTATATGGTGTCAAGCTGTGAAAATGGCTGCTTCTATCGAATTCTACGTGTAAAATAACCCATACAACATGTGTCGCATGGCTTTCGTAGACCTGTGACCTTTTGTGACCTGACATTGACCTTGACCTTTGCTTAAAATTTCACTTGTACTTATGCGGGAGATGTATTATACATTTGGGAGCGCTTTGTGAGATAATTGTTGCAATACAAGGCTTTGGATGGAAAGTATAGCCCAAAAACCCAAATACTTAAACTTTGACACTTGACCTGACCGTGACCTGACATGTGACCTTATGCTCATAATTTCGGGTATGCATTAGATTCTTCTCACTGAGAGCTTTCGATCGCCGGCTTGCGCGTCTCGCTGTGGTTATTGGTTCGGAAGATACGAGGGGGTAAAATTTACCCCCCCCTCCAGCACCTGACGTTCGGATGGAGACCCCAGCGTCGCGCGGGTTAAGCGTCATTACCCAGTGACCAGTGATCATGACATTTATCTAATGAGCTATACACAAACACACTGTCAGTCATATCCACCCTAGTGGGGTCCGACGAGTGACGTCATGATGACGTCACTCGCACCGGGCCCCACTTCGCTGCGTTTTGCACACGGCTTTCCTCCGCAGAGAGGCCGTTAAAAACGTTGCAATCGCATTCCATGCGTCGCCCTGATCACGGCAAGCTAATTCCCCAAATGCTCCGATCGTTTTGAAGAGGTGTTAGTCTGGACCCTACTTCGCCGTGCTCCACAATGGACCCCACTCCGCCCCGCTCACACGTATAGGTGTGGGTGTGGGTGTGGGTATATGTGTGTGTGTGTGTGTGTGTGTGTGTGTGTGTGTGTGTGTGTGTGTGTGTGTGTGTGTGTGTGTGTGTGTGTGTGTGTGTGTGTGTGTGTGTGTGTGTGTGTGTGTGTGTGTGTGTGTGTGTGTGTGTGTGTGTGTGTGTGTGTGTGTGTGTGTGTGTGTGTGTGTGTGTGTGTGTGTGTGTGTGTGTGTGTGTGTGTGTGTGTGTGTGTGTGTGTGTGTGTGTGTGTGTGTGTGTGTGTGTGTGTGTGTGTGTGTGTGTGTGTGTGTGTGTGTGTGTGTGTGTGTGTGTGTGTGTGTGTGTGTGTGTGTGTGTGTGTGTGTGTGTGTGTGTGTGTGTGTGTGTGTGTGTGTGTGTGTGTGTGTGTGTGTGTGTGTGTGTGTGTGTGTGTGTGTGTGTGTGTGTGTGTGTGTGTGTGTGTGTGTGTGTGTGTGTGTGTGTGTGTGTGTGTGTGTGTGTGTGTGTGTGTGTGTGTGTGTGTGTGTGTGTGTGTGTGTGTGTGTGTGTGTGTGTGTGTGTGTGTGTGTGTGTGTGTGTGTGTGTGTGTGTGTGTGTGTGTGTGTGTGTGTGTGTGTGTGTGTGTGTGTGTGTGTGTGTGTGTGTGTGTGTGTGTGTGTGTGTGTGTGTGTGTGTGTGTGTGTGTGTGTGTGTGTGTGTGTGTGTGTGTGTGTGTGTGTGTGTGTGTGTGTGTGTGTGTGTGTGTGTGTGTGTGTGTGTGTGTGTGTGTGTGTGTGTGTGTGTGTGTGTGTGTGTGTGTGTGTGTGTGTGTGTGTGTGTGTGTGTGTGTGTGTGTGTGTGTGTGTGTGTGTGTGTGTGTGTGTGTGTGTGTGTGTGTGTGTGTGTGTGTGTGTGTGTGTGTGTGTGTGTGTGTGTGTGTGTGTGTGTGTGTGTGTGTGTGTGTGTGTGTAGGTAGGTGTGTGTGTGTGTGTGTAGGTAGGTGTGTGTGTGTGCGTGTGTGTGTGGGTAGGTAGGTGTGTGTGTAGGTGTGTGTGTGTGTGTGTGTGTGTGTGTGTGTGTGTGTGTGTGTGTGTGTGTGTGTGTGTGTGTGTGTGTGTTTGTGTAGGTGTGTATGTGTGTGTGTGTAGGTGTGTGTGTGTGTGTGTTTGTAGGTGTGTATGTGTGTGTGTGTAGGTGTGTGTGTGTGTGTGTGTGTGTGTGTGTGTGTGTGTGTGTGTGTGTGTGTGTGTGTGTGTGTGTGTGTGTGTGTGTGTGTGTGTATGTGTGTGTGTGTGTGTGTGTGTGTGTGTGTGTGTGTGTGTGTGTGCATGTGTGTGTAGGTGTGTAGGTCTAGGTCTAGGCCTAGGTCTAGGTGTACGTGTGTGTGTGTGTGTGTGTGTGTGTGTGTGTGTGTGTGTGTGTGTGTGTGTGTGTGTGTGTGTGTGTGTGTGTGTGTGTGTGTGTGTGTGTGTGTGTGTGTGTGTGTGTGTGTGTGTGGGTGTGTGTGTGTGTGTGTGTGTGTGTGTGTGTGTGTGTGTGTGTGTGTGTGTGTGTGTGTGTGTGTGTGTGTGTATGTGTGTGTGTGTGTGTGTGTGTGTGTGTGTGTGTGTGTGTGTGTGTGTGTGTGTGTGTGTGTGTGTGTGTGTGTGTGTGTGTGTGTGTGTGTGTGTGTGTGTGTGTGTGTGTGTGTGTGTGTGTGTGTGTGTGTGTGTGTGTGTGTGTGTGTGTGTGTGTGTGTGTGTGTGTGTGTGTGTGTGTGTGTGTGTGTGTGTGTGTGTGTGTGTGTGTGTGTGTGTGTGTGTGTGTGTGTGTGTGTGTGTGTGTGTGTGTGTGTGTGTGTGTGTGTGTGTGTGTGTGTGTGTGTGTGTGTGTGTGTGTGTGTGTGTGTGTGTGTGTGTGTGTGTGTGTGTGTGTGTGTGTGTGTGTGTGTGTGTGTGTGTGTGTGTGTGTGTGTGTGTGTGTGTGTGTGTGTGTACTGAAACATATAATATATAAATACTCAAACAGGGTAGGTTAAATAGGGGCTGCTCAGCAAAGAAGTCCGCTTGTCAATCGGACGTGCGGTTGCAGAGATATGAGCTTCTCAAAAGCGTTGCCACGGGCCGGGTTGGACCGGGTCGGGCCGCTCATAATCATATTTTTCCCATACACCACGTAAGGACGAGCGAGCGCTTGGCGCTCGCTCGTAATCAAAATCCAACCGTCCCAACTCAAGAATAATTTGGACGATCTCTGATTTCGCCACTCCCCTTCTCATTGGCTGCTCACTTTAGCCGGCTAGTAGGTTGAAAGCTGAGTGCTGCCTTCATGCACTGACAAAACGGTGTTCGAAGTTTGAATTAGACCTCTCGTTTGAAGCCCTGTTACAGCTTCATCCCTTCCCCTTGAAGGCTTTGCTGGTACTCAAAAGAAAAGCCGAGAGATTGGCTTTTCGTTGGATGAGGAGAGGCACGCCAAGCTGAGATTGACATTGATAAGCCGCACGCAGCTCAAAATTATTAAATTATGAAGGATACTCTTAGCTTGAGGAAGAGCGGCTCGACATGACCTACTCAACTGATATTTGCAATCGATTAGCCGCACAATACTCAGGCGCGGATCCAGGGGGCAACATGGCCCCCTCCAAAAGTTATAAATCCACAAACGGCAAGACGCACGATGCGAAAAGTTCTGCCCCCCCCCCCCCGAACAATAAAAACGCATGATATGATCTGCATTAGACGTGCATTAGAAAGTGATTTGCCCCGATCCCCCAAACTGGCGGCTGGATCCGCCTTTGACGCTACTCAAATGAGGAGCTCACAATGTAGGCGTGCGCGTTTAGCTGACGCACCTTACACTGACGCAAAAGGTGAGCATGGGGCACAGACATAGCATACAAAATGTTATCAGGGGTGTAGGATCCTATTCAGTTGGGGGGTGGGGGGGGGGGGGGCTGAAGCCTCCCCCCAACTTGGACGAGGAAGTGGGTCAAATCCGGGGATAAATATGTATTTTTGTTATTTGTATGGTATTTAAAGCGATTTTTCCCAGCTCAGCCCCCACCCCCCGTAGCTTCTCCGGAAGCTACTCCGGCGTAGCTTCTCCGGAAAGTTTTTTTTTGGGGGGGGCCAAAAATAAAACTTTCCGGAGAAGCTACGCCCCTGAATGTTGCATTATTCAATTTGGAAAATTATATTCCTGTCCGAATTTGGTTTTATAGAAAATAAAATACAATAGCTATTTTATATCGCTACGTGTCTTTCGTGTATGACATCAAGCTCTGGGGTGAAGGTGTTCGTTACGTTTCAGACTTGTTTGAAAGTGTTGAATCAAGTGACGGTGAAAAACGGAAGGTGAGTGATAAGTAGATAGTCATGGATTAAATATTGTACCGTTATGATGTCATTTGAATTGTATGCATGCATCAATGATGGCGATCATCACGACACGTGTCCGGATCACGACACGTGTCCGGATCACGACACGTGCCCGGATCGACGGCAATTGCGGCGCGGCATTGCAACTTGAATTTACAAGCAAATAGTTACCGATGTCTAATACTAATTGTACGCCTTATATTTTTATGGATAAGCCTGTTCTACAATCCTGTGCCAACACGGCTGGTTTTAGCTAAGGACCGGTTAGCTCAGTGGTAACACGCTCGCTTGCCATACGAGAGGTATCGGGGCGAATCCCGGGGCGACCTATCTTGAGAGGGCTGTGCTTTCTTTGATGAGTAGGTACCTGCACGACCACTCATCTGAAACGTTTGAGGATTCTCACCCAACCGTCTCTGAATAACGTCTCCCTTCTCATTTCTGAGAACCGTCAGAGAACCGTCAGACGCCTAAAAGAAGCGGCCATAATCTCGTTTACCGATGCTCCAAACATTCAACTTTACTTACGTAATAGTAGGTCCCGGCGTCTCGTACGTCTCAAACCGTTTTTCCAGTGTGCACTATTCAACAAACCTCAGTTGCAGCATTATTTAAAATGTGTTAAAAAATGTAACATAAGCGTTTCGAAAATTATCGTGATGTAGGCTACACTTGCTATTTTATAACCTCTAAAGTTAACACTAAACTTATACACAGGCCAGCAGAGCCAGCAGGCCATCATTTATACAATGGTTTACGCTATACGTACACATATTCTGTTATGCCTGAATGAAGACGGCGATCAGGGGTGGTAAAAGTGCTTTGAGTGGCCCCGACCAAAAGTGGCACACACAAAAATGACCCCAGCACAGCTGGGGTCATTGTTTTACTTTACATGAATACCCTAACATGCTCTCTGCATGCTCTCAAGTCACCTAGTCATCCCTATATTTTAACCAGCGCCGTGCCGGAGGTGGTGGTGGTGGGGGTAAACAATAGACATCCCTCATGTTTTTCGCGGATAGCGGAAAAACGGCGACGCGCAGCGCCGCCATTTTTGGCACAGCTGTTTGTGCATCAATTGACCACATTATGCAAACAAACATATGGGGTCATCCTAGGTCAGGTCACCAGACCCGGTCACGTGACCCCGCCTCCCAAAAAACTTGTGGTCGTACCAGTCACAGTTTTGAGATGATCGGGTTTACACTTACAGGATTTCATGAGGTCACATATATCTACAATTCGTTTATCTTGGATTTTTAATATCAGCGACCTAAGGTCGGTTTAATTTCGTGAACTCCCCATTATAAGTCTAAGGGGAAATATTCAAATGCTTCCTATTCTAAGGAGACGCAAGATAGCAGTCTAATTCCTTCTGGATCATGTTATTATAGGACATTATTGATGACCTAGGTGCCATTTTTGTTCAGTGTCCCCTGCAAGGTCATCCGAGGTCATCCGAGGTCACCAACAGTTTAAATTCAATAACTCGACATAATGACGATAGAGAAGTGACACCGACACCAATGTGTTGATCTCGGCGCGGCACATCTTCCCATATGCAACATGACCTACTTGGGTAACCACCACTTGACCTTGACCTGAGGTAACATTTGTAAGTTGATCTGACCTGGTCAACACTAATATGAGTTGAAGCGTCTTAACGAGACAAGCACAATGACGTCAAAATTATTGCCTTGTCGTTATTAGGTTAAAACTATTCGTGATAAACTTTTTTGCAATAGCCTTTTTGACATTTGATGAGCTCTGGAGCCTTAACTATTGACCTGAGCTCAAATTCGAGGGCATTTTAGCTATTGCATTTTTCAAGAGATTTCCATTGCTTTTTTCGGTTTGTTCCTAGCTATCATAGCTCCTGTGATATTCTGGAGCGAAGTCCTAAAACTTGAAAATCTGACCTTTGATGACCTGGAGGCCTCAACATTGACTTGAAGAAAACATGCCTGAAAAACCTTCAAATGTGTTTTTCGAGAGCTTTTGAACGTTTTTTCAGCGTCTTTCTAGCCCCTTTTAGTTTTCGAGTTAGAGGGTGGGGTCCCAAAACAATCAAATCCATTGTCCTGACGATGGACCTCCATTGAAAATGCACTAGTACCCGGTGGCGCGCAGTGCCGCCGTTTTTTTGCTATCCTCGAAAAACCTTAGGTTAGGTTAGGTCTAAACGCCCACCCCCGGCACGGCGCGGGAAATCCGGACAATAGATTCCCCGGCCCCGGCCCCGTGGAATCTATTGTCCGGATTTCCCGCGCCGTGCCGGGGGTAGACGCCCCCCCCCCCCCTAAGGTTTTTCGAGGATAGCAAAAAAACGGCGGCACTGCGCGCCACCGGTTTTGGCACAGCTGGCACAGCTGCACACCCGCACACTGCAGGGGGTTTGCGCCGAACACTAACTGCAGGGGGGTTGATTTCCTCCCCCCTAATATCTCGAAAACTACGCAACATAGCGACAAGCGAAAAACGGCATTTAATAGCTTGATACAAGTGCTATCGAAAGTATTAAAGTATTTTTTTTAGATCAGGTCAAAATTGATGTTACCAGAGGTCATCAAAGGTCAAATTTTCTATTTTTTCTCTCCTGTTTTAGGACTTTGCTCCAGACATTCCATATATCTCGGAAACTATGCTAGCTAGAAACAAAGGGAAAATAGCTATCGCCAGCCATTGAAATTTGCAATCGACGGGGTGTCCTCAAGTTTGATCTCAGGTCAATATTTGAGGTTCCAGAGGTAAAAAAAGGAAAATGCTGTTTTTTTGCAAAACCGTTTTTCGCTAACAACTTTTTACCTAATAAAGATAACGAAAAACTGTTTACGCCATTGTGTGTCCCTCGTTATGGCGCTTTGCATGATATACATGGTGTCCGTGTTAAGTCAACGTATTTATTTGACTTCAGGTCACGTGACCTTGACCAGAGGTCAAGACTCAAGTAGGTCATGTTGCATGTAGGGAGACGTGTCTCGACGAGACAAACACATTGCTGTCGGTTTTATTTCTCTATCTGCATCATGTCGCGAGTTATTGACAAAAAAGTGCTGGTAACCCGGTTGACCTCAAATGACCCCATAGGGGTCACTGAACAAAAGTTAAACTTGGATCATCAATAATATCTTATAATAACATGATCCAGAAGTAATTGGATTAATATCATGCATATCCTTGAAATAGGAAGCATTTGAATATTTCCCCATTTACTTATTTTTGGGAGGTCACAAAATTGACCTGACCTTAGGTCACCGATAACAAAATTCCGAGATATACGAATTGTAAGTACGTATGCCCTCGTGACACCCTGTAGGTTTCAAACTGATCGGTGAGAAACTCTGGCTTTGGCACAACTGCTAACGTTTTTGGAGGTGGGTCACTTGACCTGGTCTGGTGACCTGACCTGACATGACATAAAGTTCATATTTTTCAGAGTGTGCGCAATTGATGTCCTAACAGGTGTGCTAAAACTCCAGGTTCGGAAATGACCCCCCCCCCTGCAGTGCGCGAGTTAAGGAACCAATTGTTCACATATTGTAAAATTCTTGACCACGGGTCATCTCAGGTCAGGTCACCAGGCCAGGTCACGTGACCCCACCTCCAAAAAAGTGTGCAGTCGTACCACAGCCACAGTTTTTGGCCGATCGATTTCGTACTTACAGGATTGCATAAGGGCAGTGGTACCTACAATTCGTTTATCTCGGATTTTGTATATCGGTGACACAAGGTCGGGTCAATTTCGTGACCTCCCCATTCAATGGGGGAAATATTCAAATGCTTCCTATTCTGAGGATACGCATGATATCAGCCCAATTCCTTCTGGATCATGGTATTATAGGCCATTCTTTGAAGACCTGGGTGCATTTTTGGTTCAGTGACCCCACGTGTTGAATCTATCGTCCGGATTTTTTTTTCGTCGGATTTTTTCTTCTTCATGTAATTTATTATTATTGGCAATCAAGAGCTGAAACGCAACTGCTAATGCAAAAAAGTAAATGTACTGACGTGATGAATATGATGATTAAGTGAATAATACATCTGAAGTAGTTTTGACGATGAGTATTTCTAAGGACATGATCGTTTAGTAAATTTTCACAGGAATGACATAGTAATTATTTTTGCTGGTATTTTGACCCTCGAGTACTTCATGAGAAAGAGCATTTTGCCCCCGACCTTATCCATAAGGACAGCACACTTTACCGCCCCTGACGACGATAAACAAGAGTTAAAAGATAAAACAAATGAGAAAAAAGGCATAAGCGAAAAAGAAAGAACTATATGAACGCAGACATGCATGGGACTTGGAAGCCTTACAATTGAGCTTTACCGATACAAGTGAAAATAATTAAGTCAGCGTTTCAAAGCCCAGCCAAGCCGAGCGGATTCCACTCCCTGCAAGACGCAGTGACGGTGAAGAGCCGGAGGGAGGCCCTGGCGTCGTGGGCGGGGAGGGCAGGGTAGGGGGACACAGAGATGCATCAGCAGACAGAACACAATGACAGAAACAGCGCGGACGGCTGCCTGCCAGATGGCGCCGTAGCCGGCTGGTTTGGCTCGGCGGCGGCCGTTGGCGTCAGGGGTGGGCCGTGCTCCGCCGGATAAATCATGGCGGCCAACGACGCTGTAAACTGCACGGCAGAGCGGAGGCGGCGGCCCTGCTCTGATACAGCGCCGCCGCCACAGCAGCCACGGCAGCCCTCAGCCCCCCAGCGCCGCCGCCACACATTGCAGCCCTCGGTGGCCGCAACACGCTTTACGACGCGGATCTGTATTCAATGGAGTCTCCACAATGGCGCTCCGCTGCGGAACGCCAGACTCCGGCGACAGGAAATACAAGTTAGGGACGCATTCAAAGCGCTGAAGAGCACTGGAGTGACATTCTAAACCAGCCGACGAGTCCCAAAGGAGCTCAGTTGAAAGCTTGCAGTTTTGATCATAACATGGGTGAAAATTGCAGCCTCTTTGAGGCAGGGGTGGTAAAAGTGCTTTGAGTGGCCCCGACCAAAAGTGTCACATAAAAAAATTACCCCAGCTCAGCTGAGGTCATTGTTTACTTCACATGAATACCCTAACACCTGGCTGCATGCTCACATCCTCCCTATATTTTAACACGCGCCGTGCCTATTCATTTGTTTTATTTTTATGTCGCCGTATTTAGACACCCCTCAGCTTTTCAGCGGATAGCAGGAAAACGGCGGTGCTGCGCGCCGCCGTTTTTGGATGTTTGGGCAGCAATTGTCCACATTACGTAAAAACAAATACCTCGGATCATCTCAGGTCAGGTCACCAGACCAGGTCACGTAACTCCACCTCCAAAAACTCGTGGTCGTACCAGTGACAGTTTTTGGATGATTGGTTTTACACTTATATGATTTCATAAGGTCATATATATCTCAAATTCGTTTATCTTGGATTTCTAATATCAGCGACCTAAGGTCAGGCCAATTGCGTAACCTCCTCATTATAAGTCAATGGGAAATATTCAAATGCTTCCTATTCCAAGGATATGCAAGATAGCAGTATAATTCCTATTGGATCATGTTATTATAGTCCATTCTTAATGACCTAGGTGCCATTTGTGTGCAGTGACCCATACAGGGTCAGCCGAGGTCATCCGAGGTCACCAACAGTTTTATGTCAATAACTCTCGAAATAATGACGATAGAGAAGTGAAACCGACACCAATGTGTTTGTCTCGTCGCGTCACTATATGCGATATGGCCTACTTGGGTCACCACGTGACCTTGACCTGAGGTCACATTTTTAAGTTGACCTAACCTGGTCAACAATAATTGACAATACAAACACGATGGCGTCAACATTGTTGCCTTGCTGTTAGGTAAAAAGCTATTCGTGATAAACTGTTTTTAATAGCCTTTTTGACATTTGATGAGCTCTGGAGCCTAAACTATTGCCCTGAGCTCAAATCTGAGGACACTTCAGCGATTGAATTCAAAACCTTTCCATTGCTGTTTTCCGTTTGTTCTGAGCTATCATAGTTCTTGTGATATCTGGGGGTTTCTGGAGCGATGTCCTAAAACTGGAAAATATGACCTTTGATGACCTCTGGTGACCTCAATATTGACTTGAGGAAAACAAAATATCCGAAGTACCTTCGAATGTGCTTGTCAAGAGCTTTCGAACGCCTTTTCCGCGTCTTTCCAGCCCTTTTAGTTTTCTAGTTAGAGGGGGTGGGGGGGGGGGGGGGGGGTTCCAGGAGTGTAGTTTCCTATTCAGTTGAGGGGGCTTCAGCCCCCCCCCCCCCACGTGGACGAGAAAGTGGGTCAAATCCGAGGAGAAATCTGTATTTTTGTGGATTTTGACAGTACTTCAAGCGATTTTCCCAGCTCAGCCCCCCCCCCCAACTTTTCTGGAGAAGCTACGCCCCTGCTCTGCACACCCCCCCCCCCCCCCACCCCCACCCCAGATTAGCAGGATTTAAAATTAGTCTTACTGGAGTGGGGGAGGGGAGACAAAAAAACATGATTGCCCACCCCCCACCCAACTCAAAATTGCATAGCAATGCTCCTGTACTTCCCTACCCAGTTCAAGTTCAGCACATACATGGACAACTTTTGAGGAAAATGTCACACCGAGACATCTTGAAAGCACAGGTCACATCAGACACTAAACTAGCAGATTTGGAGGGGGGTAGAAGGGTCATATTCTCTTAAAAGCACCTGAAATCCAACCAAAAATTGACACATCCCCTGCTTCCAAAGAAATTATCAGCAACTTTTGCTGGGGATTGTTTAATCATCTAATAATTCACAATACAAGAAAAATGGGATTCAATGGAATTAGAAAAAGGACATTATGTGAAACACATTTCTCAACAAATCACATTTTTGCCATTTTGCCTTTGACCATTCATAACTTGTCCACACATTAACCCTCGCCCTAGGGGGGGGGGGGCTGACAGACCCCCTCCCCCTGAGGTTTTCTTAAATAACTGTTTACACATGCGGCGCATCTTGCTGATTTTTTTTTTGTTAGCTAAGTTTACAACAACTCTACGTATGCTGTAAAAAAAATTGAAATGTATTGAGTGGTTTCGGAGATAATCATGTTTTGATGACGTCATGTTGGTGGAAAAACGATAAATATTTGAAAAATAGTAGAAAACAGAGTTTTACAGGAAATTACAAACGCAATTTACCAAAGATACAAAATGGCATTCTATTTAAAATGGCAATCTCGGATTTTTAAAAAAAAGGTGCGTTTTTTACCCCTAAAATAAATAAATAAATATTTGTTTTGGAAAAATCCCCACAAAATCAACATTTTCTAAGATGTTAGAAAAACCGGAATATATGTGAGAGAACTAGGTATTGAAAATATCCATACCAAATTTCAAAGCAATATCTTCCTTTTTTATATCAATTTCTAATTTTGAAGTTTTCTGAAGAGCAAAACCGCTGTTCTGGACGTGGTAAATCTGAGGTCATTCACTTGACCTGGAAGGTCACCCGTTCAACTGAAACCTAAAAATCGCATAATGTTAGATTCCTATCATGACAGGCAACATGCTGGTTCTTACCGCATTGCTCTAAGTTGCTTTGTTTGGAAGTTAACAGGGTGGCCTGTCAGGCCCCCCCCCCCCGTAGGGCGAAGGTGAAAAAAAACTCCCGTGGGGCGAGAGTTAAACCAGTAAGGCGCCGTAGTTAGCGATGAACGAGCGAGCGCGAAGGAAATATATGGGGAATTTCAACTCGATCGGGCAAGTAGTTTCTGATTTACAAAAAAGGTGCGCGCGTGCGCACGTGCAGGGGTACCCCACGCATGACTTGTGGGTAGGCGGTGGCGGAGGGGTCCGTAACCACAAACCAAATTTGAACACAATCGGCTCAGCCGCTCCTGAGATATATAATAGGGGTGTGCACGTTCGCACGTGCAGAGGCACCACACGCAGGACTTGTGGGGAACTGGCGGTTGAGAGGTCCCTAATCACACACCAAATTTGAACACAATCGGCTCAGCCATTCCTGAGATATAGAATAGGGGTGAGCACGTGCGCACGTGCAGATGCACTCCACCCTGACTTGTGGAAAGGCAACGGCTGAGAGGTTCCTAACCACACACCAAATTAGAACGCAATCGGTTCAGCCGTTCTTGAGATATAAAATAGGGGTGTGGACGTGCGCACGTGCAAAGGCACCCCACCCCTGACTTGTGGAAAATTCGCAGCTGAGGGGTCCCTAACCAGTAACCACACACCAAATTTGCACACAATCGGCTCAGCCGTTGCAGAGTTTTTGCGAGAAAACACTTTTCAACACTTCTCACGCGGCACGTGCCACGCGCAGTGGTAGTCACCCACATGAGTCGGCACCGGTCTCAAACAGGGTAGGTTGGATGGGGCTGCTCAGCAAAGAAGTCAGCTTGTCAATCAGACGTGTGGTTGCAGAGATATGAGCTTCTCAAAAGCGTCGCCACGGGTCGGGCCGGGCCGGGCTGCTCATATTAAGATTTGTACCATATACCACGGAAAGACGAGCGAGCGCTTCGCGCTCGCTCGTAGCAATTGGTAACGGCAACTGCCGTAACCTCAGACACATCTTAACACGCGCCCTGGAGGGGGGGGCGAAATCCGCCCACCCCTCCGGTGTTTCGAGGATAGCGCAAAAACGGCGACGCTGCGCGCCGCCGTTTTTTTGCACACTTTAAACAGTCAACTCCTCATTAATTTATTGCTGACCATTACCAAGACGCATTTGATATTAAGAACTTCTTCAGTTGGTCATTATAAATGGGAGATGTCCCATTTTAATGACTTCCCATTTGTAATGACCAACTGAAGAAGTTATTAATACCAAACGTGTCTTGATCAGCAATAAATTAATATGAGGAGTTAATTATCATTGGGAATTGCTTGTTCGGAAATCTCCACTTTATCCTTTTCCCGTGTGGACATTGGTTAACCCGGCAGTCACTGGGGTATATTCTGTAACACGACCCACGGGGGGGGGGGTAGCCCCCCTGGTATCTTCAGAACCAATGATCGCAGCGGGACGCGCAAGGCGGCATTCGTCGAAAGCGCTCAATGAGATAAACCTAACGCAAACTTAACAATTTCAAATTAAGGTCACATGTCAGGTCACGGTCAAGTCAAACGTCAAAATCGAGGTATTTGAGTTTATGGACAATACTTGCCATCCATGGCCTTCAATTGCGCCTATAATCACCCAAAGTGCTGTCAAAGGTATGATACATATCCCACATAAGCTAAAGTTAGATTGTTGGAAAAGATCAAGGTCAAGGTCAGGTCACAAAATGTCACTACACACAAAATATCTACGAAAGTCATGCAGCACATGTTTCATGGATGCTTTTACGCGTAGAATTCGATAGTGGTAGTAATTTTACCACCTGACTTCAATTACGTGAAGTTAGTGTCAAGTTCAGGTCAAGTTCAGGTCACTGAAGGTCAAAATTTGAAATTTATCAATCGAAATGAAAAAGCATGTTTCTATATCAATTTTATCTAACAAAAACAGTGCTGGCATTTATTTGTCTGTATCCGGTCAATAAAAGCCCAAAAACGCAATTTGAAAATATGACGTCATGATTTACCCATACTTTATATGCCATTGCAGTCAAAAAAGATGATATCATTTTGAAATTTTGTATGGTAGTTGCCCATATGTCGTTATCTGACATATATTCCGTTTTTTCAATATCTTTGAGAAAAAAAAATTGATTTTGTGAGCTTTTTTTTTTTAAAGTGTTTTTGTTGAAATTTGTGGGTTAAAAAACCAACATTGTCGCAATTTCGAGATAGCTGGTTTGTAGCCCTTGCAATTGTCTACCTTTTAGCGCTTTTCGATTGCATTTTACTTCAAATGCAGCATTTGTACGGCCTGGCAAAGTTTAGCCGATTTTGGTGTCAAAATCGTGTTTAGTGACGTCACTAAATGCACTATATCTCGAAAAAAAATCTGAAGAAATTTTTTCATTTTTTATCTCAAAAGGTGTAAAATGATGCCCGGAAAGGTACTGAAAGTTTGGCGTCGATATCTGCATTAGTTATTGAGATATTCCTAATATTCCCAAGGGGGGCTAAAAAAGCCCCCCCCCCCCCCAGTGACTCGCGGTTTAATTGATTACAACAAAGTATTTACTTTCCAGTTTCAGCTCTAATCACTACCATCACGATTTATCCACCTGCAATTATCGTGCGTACTGCCCCTAGCTTTCCTCCCTCTGAGTCTGTGTCCTCAGGCTTCCTCGCCTCTACTCACCTCGTATGTCGCCGCTCACGCATCTCTCCCTCTCACCCTCTTTCTTTATTTTGGCCTCTTGACATCGTTTTTGCTTTTCCCCTCTTCCTCTCTCCTCTGACCTCTTATTTTCTGTCGTCAGAGACCAATCACCATGGAAATGACGTCGTCGTCGACTGCCGTCCGCTTCCCACCTTGCTGCAGAGTGCGGCGAAGGCGCCGCATTATTGCCGCCGCAGGACAGCATCGGACCAGATAGACCAGACTCGGAGGCAGAGCAGAGCACTCCCGAGGCAGGACGAGCTTCCAGCCTAACAAGCCAGGGCAGCTAAATCGGGGAGCTGTTCTCATTAATACCAATTCAGATTGTGACACAATGGTAAATGCGAAATGCGATCAGAGAAGACGGTTGTAATAACATTAACGTGACATCAGGTTTTAAATAAAAGTACAAATATCTCCATATAGATGCCCTGGCAAACATGTTAAAGGGAATAGTTTAAAGCCTTAAAGGAAATAGTTCACCTTCAACATTAGTTTTAAAATGAGATAGCAGTGTTGTAGCCTGTGTTGGAAAACCCCTATCTGCAAGTTCCCTTGACTGAAAAGACTCTACAGCCGAATATATTTGATTTTTTGGCAAAGGAATGCGGTGCTGGGTAAAGAATGTTGTGCTGGTTTTCGCCCGGGCAGAGGCTATACCATCAGCCAATCAGCTTGCAGCTGAAGTTGGGCGCCTTATACTGTGCTAGCAAGCGGACCGCCGATCGGTTCGCTGAACGGTATTGTCCGTGTTCTGGCAACTGGCTAGTGGCAGCAAACTGGTTAGTGAATTTCGGAATCATCGTGCTGATTGGCTAGTTTGTTGGGCGTACAAGTGCATATGCATATAGCTTGCATGTTCTGAACAAAATATATTATAATTGTTGAAAGTAAATAGGTACCCTATCATGGATTCGGTCGAATTGATATCTTGATTATTGTAGGAATAGTTTGACCAGTGCGGTTCACGTAGCTCGAGTGATACATACGATGTAGAGATACGAAAGATACAGTATTATATGACCGTGGAGAGATATGGGGATCAGCTGTGTGCTCTGTGAAGCAACAGCCCCAAAGCGTCGTATTTTTAGGTAAGATAAGACAAATGAAAAGTGCAACAAAGAGCCTCTTGGACCTATCCAAGGTTGCCCCCCCCCCCTCCACCAGTTTTTCCCCTTCAAATCCCCTTTGCTCTACCTGCATAAAAGAAGGCCACAGTATTGATGAACTAATCTGAATCCTTTCTCTGTAAAGTGGGCGAGCAACTCGGCGCAGTGGTAAGATACTTGCCTTCTGTGCCGGGGACCGGGGTTCAATCCCTCGGCGGGCCTCTGAAAAAGTCTGCCCGGCTCCCTATACCCCTCGGAACAGGGTGAGAGTTCCAATTAGCACCTTGGTCCCAAGAGAATGCGGTGCTTGGTCCACAAACCAAACCAATTTCTCTGTAAAGTATTTTTCCAATCTAATTTGGAAGGAAGCAAGTGTCACTGCATCAGTGTCATCCTGATCCCCTGGTAATTATACAATTTGCAATTGAGCAAAAATAGTATCATTGGTGGGAATAAGGGAAGGGTGGGTATGGTTCTGACAATTTTCCTTTTTTAACACTACATTGAAGCCTTATGTAATGTATCAGACATGGGCCTTCTGTCCTGACTCGGTGCGATATAAGGCCATTTTTGACAATATAAAAAGAAATTGTATTAAACAATGTAATCAAATGGTGTTGGGTAAAAAATTTCCAAGGTGAACTATTTCCTTTAATGGTGTAGACCTGTTTACTACTCGATCAGACATAATGGCAGGGTTAAGCCCAGGCTACACTATGCGTGATTTCCTGAAAATCATGTGGGTGTTATCAGTGTTGTCCGGATTTGTGTGACAGAGCAAGTTCAGCTGATAGTAAATGCATTGGGTGAGCTACACTGGCACATCACGCAGATCCTGGATGAAACGTCAAGGAAATTCTCCAGACACGTCACAGACGGAACAATGAAAAGTTCAAAATTCTGAACTTGTCGTGTTTTCAGAGATTGCATGTTGCAGGGTTTTTATCATTTTGCTTGATTTTGCGTATTGTGGTCTATACTAGACCTAAACTTGAATAATGTGTGCTGAGTATCGTGGCGGAAGATGATTGAAGAAGCGTTTGAGCAAATTGTGAGTGTTGAAGTTTGTGTTGAAGCTGGTAGATATTTATGCAGTGGTTTATCGATTACAAAAATGCAGTAGTTTATCCATTTTCTTGCGTGATTTGCTTGACTGGCAGATCCCGGACGTCAAGGAAGTTCTGCAAACACGGAGAACACACACATGATTTCCTTGAAAAATCATGCATAGTGTAGCCTGGGCTTTAGGTTAGGCTAGTTTAGGTACCATAACCTAAACTAACCTAGCCTAACCTAACCTACACCATTAAGTCTGATCATGTAGTAAACAGGCCTACGCCATTAACTCTGATCGAGTAGTAAACAGGCCTATGCATTAAGTCTGTTCGAGTACTAAACAGGCCTACACCATTATGTATACCCTCCCAATGACATCATCAAGGCGACTGCAAAGCGCCCACCACTTGCTCAGGGTCGTGACACTACCTAGAGTGCTGTGTAAGGAAGTGTGATGCCTGGCCTACCAATACTGTGATGTTCAGGATGGACAGGGAACAGGTCGCCTTACGTCGCATAAAATATGACATCACTGGAGCAATATTCACACCATGAATGTAAAAGTGCAGTGTTCACTGACTGATGGTCACTCTTCCCTCCACGCTTTGCTCACCTGGTTGGGTTCCCTTCAATCCACCTCACGCTCCAATGCAATTGTGCCTCACCTTCCAATAAAAAGAAACAAACCCCAGCTAGCAATGGAACTGTGAGACTGTTTTAGATAAATACATAATGGTTTATTGTTCTATCAAAAATATCAGTTTTGTAATGTCATCAACCTTGCATCTTCACCCATTGAATTATTTATGAACTTGTTCTCCCGGGAGGAGCCACTGGAACAGACCCAATGTAGTGCATCAATATTGTACACATCAATGATGCCATGAATAGTCTGTCATTAGGACATGTTCAGAGTTACTGTAGTTTACCCAAATACCTCAAAGTGTCATCTGAACTAAGAAAACCATCAGGAACCATTTGTATTAGATACTATTTGTGTTCATACAACCTTCTAGAAGCATGCTCCTTTATCATTCTCAGTTAAATTTTACTTGCCCCCAGGTTTCCAAAAAATGACTTCTACAAGAGGAAGGGGCTGACAACATGTGGAATAGATGTTGCACCAAAGAGCAGGGGAGTGTGAACTTCACTTTGGTCCTGAGGCATTCCGTGAATGGAGTTTGCAACGCGCACTCCTGTTCAGCGATGCAACACCAGATTCAAATGTAAGTTGAAGTGGTAAAACAAATTACCAGCATGATTCATCAACAATATTGAAGTATTGTTTATGAAGCTTATGCCAACACAAAATATGAATGTACCTACTGAAATGTATTGCTCATTCTTAACATTCCTTGAAGCTGTAGGCCAATGTAGTCTTTGTGCCCTAAAACCTCAATGTTGATGACAAAATGTTTGAGATCAGACAATAATTGTAACAGCTGAGCGGGAGTTACAGGCCACCCTTGCCTATATCATTCCTGATACGTACCCTACGTACCTATGATATATTGTATAGTTTAGTGCGATCAATCATCATTGGGAGCTTAGCCTATTACTGCTTCCACATTTTATATGCTCTAAGTGGCATTGACCACAGTCCGCATCCATACTGAAAACGTGCTTTGAGGTACCATTTATGCTGTACCATTTGAGCTAAATTCAACTGAGCTGTTCACCCTAAGACAACTTTATTATAACCCGTATTGAGCTGCAATTTAATAACTTTATAGTTTGTTTCAAATTATTCTGGTGTTTTACAGCGTCTTGCAACATCTGGAGCTGGTGCTGATGTTCCAAGCTCCGAGGAGGAGGACACTGTGCAAGCCATGGATGATGCTCAGGTGAGATCCAGCCACAACACAAGAGCAGCTGGCAAGTTACATCCCTTATGGCTTGTTTTTGTTGTACTGTATCAGCTAGTTTCATCTGAAATGTTCACCCTGACACAACTTTGTTTTACAAGGTTATCATTTGGAAATGTGATAAGTTATGAGGCTGCTAGAGACAGATATTACACACTGGTATGAACGAAACGCTCATGGTTCTTTTCGCCCGGTGTCGCGGGTATTTCGCCACTCTGTCGTTCCGTCGATGGTTCTGACAGAGCAAGCAACACTGGCATGTATATTTTGATGCTATGTAGTAGTGTGAATCATGTTTTGCACATTTAGCAGAGGAACAAAATGAAAGATAGTGTTTTCTTTGTACCAGTTATAATCACTGAAGCATCGTTTGAGACTACCAAGAAGTGTAATTATTCTTCCCTCAGCCGACAACATCTGCAGTTCTTCCGGCACCATGCTGCATCTGCAGATGTCACCAGGCGGCTGGCAGTGTGACACCAGTGCAACCTGGTCCCCTACTGGTGGCATCCACACCCATGTAAGCACTTCTATCTATTTAATGTAATTATGTTGGTTCTAGTGGGCTGTGTGGGTCTCGCGCGCCGCCCGCCTATCCCGTGCACGGCCAACCAGGGCCGCCTGACCCGGCCGGTAACGTGACTGCCCGCGGCCGGGGGCCGGCGGAGAGTCGAGTTAAGGGGAGTTCGCACTGCGCTTTAACCGGCGCTGGGGGGGGGGGGTAAATTTTACCCCCCTCCCGGATTTTCTCCATAACTTGACAACTATGACAGATATCAAAGTGAAACTTACGGTAGCTTATGGTGCATCAATTCTACGTCTTCTGCCATTTTTTTTTTTTAAATTCGTGAAAATTTGTGGCAGATAATGACGTTTTAGTGACGTCATGCCATGTCATTTTGGGTGAAAAACGTTAAATGTTTGAAAAATCGTAGACAATATCGTGTTACTGCAAATTGCAAATAAAAGAAGTCAAAAGAAGGGAAATAACATTGTCTTTGACATGGCTATCTCAGATTTTCAAAATTTTGGGTTTTTGACCCCCAAAAATGCAAAAAACTGATTTTTGGGGAAGAATTTCCACCAAAGTTTTTTGTTTGAAGATTTAAAAAAAAAACGGAAGATATATTAGAGAACCGAGTATGAACGATGTTCAAACAAAATTTCAAAGCAATTTCTTTATTTTTGACTGACTTATGGCTCTCTAAGAACAAGAAACTCATGACGGTCATTTTTTTTTAATTGCGTTTTTTGGCTTTTACTGACCAGATACAGACAAATAAATGCCACCACTGTATTTCGAAGACAAAACTAGTCTAGAAACATGCAATGTTTATTTAGATTAATCAATTTCAAATTTTGACCTTATTGTGACCTGACCTTGACCTGAGGACGATTATATGGTGTCAGGCTGTGAAAATGGCTGCTTCTATCGAATTATACGTGTAAAATAACCCATACAACATGTGTCGCATGGCTTTCGTAGACCTGTGACCTTGTGTGACCTGACCTTGACCTTGACCTTTGCTTACAATTTCACTTTTACTTATGCGGGAAATGCATTATACACTCTGGAGCACTTTGTGAGATAATAGTTGCAATATAAGGCTTTGGATGGAAAGTATAGCCCCAAAAACTCAAATACTTACATTTTACATTTGACCTTACGTGACCTGACATGTGACCTTATTTTAAGAATTTCGAGTATGCATTCGATTCTTCTCGTTGAGAGCTTGCGATCGCCGCATTGCGCGTCTCGCTGCGGTTATTGGTTCGGAAGATACGAGGGGGGGGGGGGTAAAATTTACCCCCCCCCCAGCGCCGCGCGTTCGGCTGGAGACCCCAGCGCCGCGCGGGTTAACGGACGCCAAAACACTGACGAATCCGCCAATCTGCCAGTATTTTGGCGGACCGGCGGGTGCCGGAACCCTCGCGCGGTGTGAACTGAGCGAAACACGCGTCCGCCAACCGCCGAAGTGCCGGATCGCAACAGCTGATTGCGGCTGGCGTCCGCCACTTTGAAATGTTCAGCATTTTTGGAACACCGTACCCAAAACTGAAAACGCTACTTCCAAGAATGGGTACGTTACTTCCAAAAATGGGTACTCGTTCCAAAATTGGGTACGGAAATCGACCTTCATGACTAAACGTGATCCACACATTGATGGTGCGTCGACGCATTGTGCCAATGACATCAAGCTCAGTACTTGATTCTATTGACAACGTGTGCATTACGGAAATCCATTGTCTTCCAAATTTTATTGAAATTGCACAATCTCAGGGCGGCAAAAAAAGTGTCGCCCCGAAATCGTGCAACTTCAATAAAATTTGAAAGAAACCTCGGATTTTTGTAATGCTCATGCTATCAATAAAGTCAAGGGTGCTGAATCTGGTGACGTCATTGGCACAATGCGTTGACGCTCCAATCAATGTGTGGATCACGTTTAGTCATGAAGGTCTATTTCCGTACCCATTTTTGGAACGAGCGTACCCATTTTTGGAAGTAGCGTACCCATTTTTGGAAGTAGCGTTTCCATTTTTGGATACAGTGTTCCAAAAATGGAACGTTCCAAAAATGGGTCCAGATAACCATAGTTCACCCGACTGAATGTTGACAATGTTTTGAGTGTCGAGGTAACATTACAACGTTCCTTGAGCTTCCCAGAGGCCCTCTGGTCTGTCCAGGGACCCTCCAGCCTGCTCATGGGACCTTTCGACCTTGTAAGAGACGGCTTATGTATTGTAAATTGATTGCTGGCTGTTTTGTCGTCTTGCATACTTGCTCAGGGGTCCCTCCGACATGCACACTGCACAGGGGCCCCTCCGGCATTCCCAGGTGCCTGTCAGGTATACCTGTGTAATACATTTAATATTGTTATTCGTGTCATTTGAGTCGTTTGTACAAAATGTGTGTAAAATCTGACATTTTTTATCTAGAGTGGAATCAAATTGAAATCAATGGAATCAGATTCGGAATGAGTGCCCTGGAATCGGGTTCGAAATTGATTGCCCTAGTGAAATATCAATTCGAAACCCATCTGGATTGACATGAAATCGTAATCGATTCCGCTGAAACGGAATCAAGCACAAGTCTGCTTTGGGCCCCGTGGTCAGATTAAAAAAAATCCCCTTTAAAAAACTATAATAATAATGCATATGCATGTTGTCTTTCAGAAAATGGAAGGGTTTTCTGAACAGAAAATTAATGAATTAATAGTTGAGGTCGAAAAATTGTCATGGCTATATCTAAAAGCGCATGCATCATATCACGACACACAACAGAGACAGAACTCTTGGATTTGTATCCAGGCTCGGGCTGAAAAAAGCCCCACCCATGATTGTTGTGGAACTAATTTGTGTCCATGTTGTAACTGAACCAGCCCCAGAGTGTTAAATAGTGGATTGATTCACTCCGGACTGCATGGCGCCCCTTCCGGGCAGCTCGGCGCCCCTGTTCGGACTGCATGGCGCTCCCGGACCGCTCAGCGTCCGTCCCTCCCCCGGCAGCTCTGCGGTCCGCTCGGCGCACTGTCCGCGTAGCTCGGCGCCCATCTCCGTGCCGCTCGGCGCTCCTCTCTGGGAAGCTCGGCGCCCCTGTCCAGACTGCACGGTGATCCCTGGGCGGCTCGGCGCCCCCGCCGGGCGGGGGGGGGGGGGGGGGGGGGAGGGGGATCTCAGGAGCTTTGATTTGGAAATTTGACCTGGGTTCACTGAGCTAGAGGTCATTGAACTTTGATTAGTAATTATATTAATTAATTACATCCCAAAATTGAAGAACTTATAACTTCGCAAGTTTGTGCCCCAGTCTCACGAAACAAAATGCATGCAATAGGCAATGGCCCCATCTTAATTTTGCACATAAAACATTTAAGGTCAATGGCCTTTGACCTGATTTGACTTTGAACTGAAATATTAAAATTTGAATAGCAAAAATCATGCCACCTCCAATTTGGCTCATTCTTACATATAACATTGCCCAACATGTCCTCTGCAAACTGGGACAAAATTGGTGTGGGCCATTCATAAGTTTAGAGAAAAAAACGGTACTTAAAATCGGCGCTGTCGCGTGACCTGACCTGAGTACCCTAGAGTAGTTATTTCCATTATGTTTTGAACATATGCCGATATGGATCTCATCTGAAAGGCCGTAGAATAACCAATCCATTCATAATGTTTTCGATTATATGTGATGTCAAATATTTCATGTGTGACCTTGACACGTGACCTGACTTGACCTGGAGCATTGGCTGCTCATAATACGTTACAACATAGGCAATATGGGTACCGTTTGAAAGCTCACCAGCTAACCAATGCATTCGTGAAGTTTTCAAGCATGTGCTCTGCCCTTGCCTTGCCCTGCCTTGCCCTGCCTTGCCCTGCCTTGCCCTGCCTTGCCCTGCCTTGCCCTGCCTTGCCCTGCCTTGCCCTGCCTTGCCCTGCCTTGCCCTGCCTTGCCCTGCCTTGCCCTGCCCTGCCCTGCCCTGCCCTGCCCTGCCCTGCCCTGCCCTGCCCTGCCCTGCCCTGCCCTGCCCTGCCCTGTCCTGTCCTGCCCTGTCCTGCCCCCTGCCCTCCCCTGTCCTGTCCTGTCCTGTCCTGTCCTGTCCTGTCCTGCCCTGCCCTGCCCTGCCCTGCCCTGCCCTGCCCTGCCCTGCCCTGCCCTGCCCTGCCCTGCCCTGTTCTGCCCTGTCCTGTCCTGTCCTGCCCTGTCATGCCCTACTGTCGTTGGCGGTGACGTTTTTTATGCGTGCTTTTTAGGTCTGAACCATTTCTAAAACTTTCAGGAACGTCTCGTCCGCCCATTTCCGGACCCGCTCAGTTCCTGCTGCCCTGGCGGCTCCCGATGTCCATGGCATGCCCAGGACGTCCGCCTCAGTCGCTCCCGCCGCCGGTGGCTGACCGCTCTTGCCGACGGTGACCTGACCGCGCCTACCGCCGGTGACCTGACCGCTCATGCCGCCGGTGACCTGATCGCTCATGCCGCCGGTGACCTGACCGCTCCCGCTGCCGCTGCGGTTCCTGCCGCCGTCGAGAGCCGGCTGGAGCCCGGACACTTCACTTCCGCGGACATTCCTATAGTGTTTGAGAACGTCGATGAGTTGGTGCAGCATTTAGCCGCTCCGTCAGTATCCATCCAGCTCCTCTCAGCAGTTGAAGGCAGCAGCAGCAGCGCGTTACGCAGCGCCAAAAACGACGAGCGAGCGAGTCGCCATCTGTGGAGGAGCGCATCATGGAGGAGATGGCACACAACCGCGCCTCTTCGAAGTCAGTGAACGCGACGTTTTCAAGCTTCGTGCTTGCCCAGCTGGACAGCCGTGACGCGCAGGCCGCAAAGCGTGCTCGCGACGAAATTTACCGCATGTTTAGCGAGTAAGTTCCTATGGGCGCGTGTTGTGGTCTCAGAGTTGTGCTGTGCAGAGTGATGTGCTGCAGACTAGGGCTGTAGTTCAGAGCGGTATAGTCCAGTGTTGTGCTTACACAGATGCACCAGTGGTATAAATACACCAACATTGTTCAACATGCTCATTTGAAAATGTGCCTTTCTTCATAAAACAACCTGACTGAACTGATTGCCATTTATTTTAGATATCGACTTCAAATTTGGTACACATTCACCGCACACGTCTCGATCACATATATTCCGTTTGTTTTTTAATTCTGATTTTTTCTTGAAAATTGTATTTTAAACAAAAATGTATTTGGATTTCTCAAAATTTTGAATTAACAAAACTCAAAAATCCGAGATAGCAGTTGGATAGCCCGGTCTATTGTCAGTAATTTGATTGTAAACAATTGAGTTTATATCAAACATCGTACCTTTGACAGCGTTTTCCGCAAACCATGATTTTGCAATAAAAACCGAAGAACATGACGTCACTCTGACGTCCTTCCTGGTTGACCTATCATAACCTCATATTTTTCCTTTTGCCCACATGTAGAATTGATGTGAGCGAAGGTACTGCAAGTTTGGTGACGATACCGGTGTTCGTTACGGAGTTATTGCAAAATAACGGGAGGGGGGGGGGGCAAAAATAGCCCCCACCCAGTAACTCGCGGGTTAACACATCAACCAAACGTCAACATACAAACAAAATCCCACAACAAAAACGCAGTTATGAATATAGAGCGCCACTTTCGGCACCTACATTTGGAAGCCTGGCGGATCTGCCAATGGCTACCATTTTTCGACTTTGATCAGTCGGGCTGGCGTCCGGCAAAATGACGGATGGCAGATGTCTTTTGGCGTCCGCCACTCTCACTGTGAACTCCGCTTTAGAGCTGCGGTGCTGCGTAGACGCGTAGACGCGCGGCACGTTGCCTCACGCGAACTCGGTTACTTACTCGCATGTCGTGAATACAGTGTTAGGAAATAGTCCACCGGCAACATGGGGTTTTCACAATTACCAATTGTGGGGCCTATCATTCTTGTGTGGGCCTAAGGGCACACACTCCACCTATCATTGGTGAGGCTATTTGGGTATGTTGCCATGTCAAATTGTAAGGGTTGGACCACAAGACAGTCAATTCAATTTTCAGCCCATCAGCAGCACCAGAGAAAAAGGAAGGTACTTTAATACAGGTGGGGGGCGTCTGACGTGATCAATTTTACCTTGGACCCCAGGATTTCGCTTGCATTTTTGGCGCGTGTTAGACGATTTGATGTTCGTATGTTTTGGTACTTCTTGCTTCGTATCTTTGTACCTATCCGAGCTTGTTATCAAGGTAATTGAGTTCAGATAGATATATACATATATTTATATATAAATATTGGCAGTATTGGTATGGGTGGGTGTTTTGCACCAGGTTGCAGCCACCGCTATGGTAACGCCAACAAGTGCAAATTTAAACGATTTCCGAAGGACCGCAAGGCTAAGGCCGCTTGGATAAGGGCTGTAAGGTAAGAGTCTAAGAGGACAGTTATTATAATAAGGTACTGGTACACTGTTAAGGAATTCAAATTTGCAATCCACACTGCCACTGGGTTACAAGATGCAGCATTATGCTGATGCATGAAATCAGCCTTGATTTTTGTTTGCAACTTTATGGCCCTTTAGGTCTAAAGAATTTGGTACTGGTGCAGGCATCACACTTCCGTTCACAACACTGTAGGTAGTGTGATGAGCCTGAACAAGTGGCGGGCAGTGCAGCCGGCTTGATGACGTTATTGGGAGGGTATACTTAATGGTGTAGGCCTGTTTACTACTCAATCACTAACTAATAATTTTGTGAGCCGGTGATTGATGTGCAAGGTCAAATCGTGGTAGCAGCCGCTGTGCGGCCGACCTTCGGTCTCAAATACAAGTCCTGCGCTGCGCCAGGAACAGAGGTTTAGTGACCTATGGATCCCACCTATGGATCCCACCTCTCCACCTATGGATTTGTTCTCTCCGGGACCAGTTCATGAAACAAAAAATGTAATGCTGCATTAAATGCTCAGTTCAAGCTACGATCTAATTGTAATTTGATTAATGTGAATTTTGTGTGATTCACATTTAATGTTTGATGTTTACCAGCCTCTTACCTTTGGTTTTTTTCCTTACTATTACAGACGACATGATGAACAACCAACAAATGAATCCTGTTTATGCTCCTGCCATTTTGCTGAGGGAAGTTCCGTGCCAACCATCTTTAAGTACAACAACTACCAGGGTGTACTGTTTGGGTAAGTGCTGAACAAAACACTGTATGACTTTTCCAGTCACTCATTTTGTATGCTGCTTTGGGGCCGTCCATAAATTATGTTACACATTTTCAGCCATTTTTACCCCCATTACACTCTGGTTATGCTGGCCCCAGACCCACCCTCCCCATGTTATGCTAATGCAAAGTGTAGTGTATCGTAAAAACCTGAGTGTAGTTGCATTTTGTTAGTGCTGCTGTACCATGCAGTTACTCTGTGCAATGCTGTGCGACTGTGTCATCTGATTCCAAGGTCCCTGTAGCCGTTGGTACTCATTCAAAGGACAGATTAGGCACACATGCATCAGCAACACTGCTTATATATAATTACTATGCCTTAGACTCTTCCCCTCTTGTTATACCCTGGTTGGTCTGAGTAATTGGCCATTAGAAACTTGTGAGTTGTTAAGCCCAAAATATTATTATATTACATCCTAGTTACACTGTTAGGACCGCCTCCCCTCCTAGCGTAACATAATTTATGGATGTAGTGTGCTAACGTTTTAGGAAATATGTGTGACAAGGAATGTGCATTAGATATTATTTGTAATTGTTGTCACCTGTCGTCATCAAGTATGCCATAATTTACCATGTTTTGGCCAGTAACTTGTGCAGCTGTAAAAAAATGGAATATAAATCCAGAATGAGCTTTTCTCAGTCATTGAAAATGGCACCTAAAGAGTAAAGACACCACCTAAAATTGATAGAGAACCTATGGCTGAAATGTAGCCACATCTTTCTTATCCATCATGGCTTTTGACAATGTTCTAATTGGGTGTGCATGGATTGTTGTTGCAGTGCTCCTGCGTTACACAGCACCCAGGCCCAGATCGCCTCAGCCACGGCGGCACGTGACCCTCGCCACGAGGCTGCGAGCGGGCCTGTGGCCAGTACCCAGCTCGCCCCAGCCACGGCGGCACGTGATCCTCGCCACGAGGCTGCGAGCGGGTCTGTGGCCAGTACCCAGCTCGCCCCAGCCACGGCGGCACGTGACCCTCGCCACGAGGCTGCGAGCGGGCCTGTGGCCAGTACCCAGCTCGCCCCAGCCACGGCGGCACGTGACCCTCGCCACGAGGCTGCGAGCGGGTCTGTGGCCCAGCTCGCCTCAGTTACGGTGACACGTGACCCTCGCCACGAGGCTGCGAGCGGGTCTGTGGCCCAGCTCGCCTCAGTCACGGTGACACGTGACCCTCGCCACGAGGCTGCGAGCGGGCCTGTGGCCAGCAGTAGCACCCAGCTGGACTCAGCAATGGCGGAACGCTGCCCTCGCTGCCAGGCTCCGTCAGCGGCAGCAGATGTCATCAGGGCGCTTGAGCACCGCATCGAACAGCTGGAGCGTGATGCGGAATCTGTGAGCCGGCCGAGGGGGAGGAGGAGCCGGAGCCGGAGGCTGCTGAGGCCATCCCGACAGCCGTCTTGGGGGAGATTGGCCTGGCCTCGTGTGGCGATCCAACGGAGGCCGGCCCCTCGGAGTCGGACGCTGAGACTCGCGCGCAGAGTTACGGCATGGCTTATGCCGCGGGGTTCCTGGCCGCCAAATGCGCACGCTCGGACCCCTCTTTGGGTGTGCGCACCGCCGATGCCGTCGCCGAGGAGGTGCCGGACGACGCCCGCTGGATCACCCTGCTGAACCGAGGCGGCCTCACGGTGCCCTCGCGGGAGTGGCTCGGCACCTTCAGGGAAATGGAAGCCACCTTTTGTTCCGTCCATCACGGCAAGGGTCTGCCACGGCGCAACAAGGAGCTCGACAACCTCTCCCGCGAGCCCGGTGTCGTCGGCGGCCTAGTGGCCTTACTGCGCGCGAGGTGGCCGCGGCTCGACCCCCGCGTGCTGACCGCTTACGCGCAGCTCCGGACGAGGTTCCGGATGCGCTACGTCGCTCAGCTGCGAAGGCGAGATCACGCGGAGGCGCTAAAGGATGCCGCGACCAGGCGCAAGACGACGGCTAGTGGGGCTGCGAGAGGATCTGGTAACCCACTGCCGGCATCCAGCCGAGTGATTCGGAAGCGCTGACAACTCCACCGAGGCGCGGCCCATTTGTAGTTGCCGAAGCGGGGAGCGGGTACAAGGTTTGTGAACGCTGCGCTCGCGCGACACCCGTGTCTGTGCCGGTTCGAGCAGTGCTGTGGACGGGCCTGGGAGTCAGTTGTGAGCGGAGAGCTGTGCGTAGTGGATTTTGACTTTTTTTAGCCGGGGTTGGTTGTTGATCCGTTGGTTTTGGGCCGGGCCAGTTGATCGGCTGAGTTGCGTTGAGTGAACGATGCGTTACGTTGAGCGCTCTGTTGATATTATCATCGTTGGGTGGTGCGTTTTGTGAGGTGGCGCTGTTGCGCTATCTCACGGGCGGTGACCTGGCGTTTGCGTGCACACGTGCCAGAATCACGGACACGGATTATGTGGCATCGCTCCCATCTGATGTGCAAACGTACTTATGTTTTGCGTTTGTTTTCTCGAACACCAAGTGTTCACGCACATCCATCGTGCGCTAGCCGATGTGATGCTGCTCGTAAAGTGCGTGATTCATTTGTTGGACATATCGAGCTCGTTTAAGAAAGCCTGGTTTGTCATATGTGCAAATCATGAAATACTTGTGTGTATAGTGGTTGGGTGGGCCCGTTGTGAAAATGATGCGATTTATCGGATGTTTGGTTGAGTATTCCTGTGGCTGACGATTGTGGCGCGGTTGGTACGTCGCATTTGTCTCGCGACGCGTCGACATCTGTGAACAATGTTCATTGTCATTGATCTGTCGGTAGCAATGCAGTATTCGCGTGAATTTTCGTTGTTTTGCGTTTCGGCCGATCCGTCACCTGTGACGCTGCAATAAAGTAATTTATCCTGCAAAAATGTCAATTATATTTGAGGATTTCCGGAAATCTTCTCAGTCATAAGACAACCTATAATATATTTTCTTAAAAAAACAAGGGGTCCAACAGCTAAAGTCGAAAGGGCCCACCAAAGTCTGGGGCCTACTATTGCTGCGTGGCAGCTTCCCGTGACCGAATCTGCCCTGGATCCGCCACTGCCGACACATTCCCTCCCAAAAACTCAGAGTTCAATTGCTTGTACTTCAAACGAAATTGACCCAGCTAAAGCTGCTTCGACTTCCTTTAAAACAAGAAATATATAAATTTTCGACCGTTTTCGGTCCTTTTGGTGGGACACTGTCCCCATGCTCCCCTCATCCTGCAAGGCCCCACAGTGCATATACATACACAAGTCTGGGGCGTCCGTCATGTGACCAATTTGACCTGCTGCTTAGATAATCGACTAACCAGCGCTGACCTGTCCTGTCACCGGGGCTATAGGTAATGTGCCCAGTGTCCACTGCCGCTGCCGCTGTCTCCGGAATCCAGAGCTGTGCGCAGAACGATGCGCATTACACAACACCGATCTAGTCTGAGGGGGGGGGGGGGGAAACATGATTTTGCCCCCCCCCCCCATAAATTTGTAAGAGGGGCCCTTCAATAAGTTGACCGAGGCTCGAGGTGCCCCCAGCCAGCCTGAGGGGCCCTCTAAGGCCAACAGAAGGGCGAAAGCCCTCAGTCGGCCTGCAGGGGGCCCAGCAGGGTAAAAGTGCTGATCGGCAGCATAAGAATTAGTTATATCGTTAGGCAACTGCAAAAATATCACTCCTAAATCCTAGTCTGAGACTGGTTATTGATTCGACTCTGATTGAATCAATTACATTTTTCAATCAAAATTCCTAGAATGGAAAAAAAAAATACTGGTTTAACATCTTTTGATTCATGAATCGTGATTGAATCAAAATATGCACAGTAGCAAGGCAGATTGAATCAAAAGATTGTTTCAATGTTGTTTCAATGGTGAATCAAACATGCATTGATCAAAACATGGTTTGATTCATTGAATCGGAAATAATCATTTAGGTATCAAAATTGTTACCCATGGATCAAACAGTAATTGAATCATTCATGTTCCATAGTTAATCGTGATTGAATCATTTAACAAGGTTTAATCGATAACCAGTCTGTATCCGACCGCTGACGTCCATTACAACGCATTATACTCTTACGCACGATATGACTATCCAATTGAAACTCTAAGTTCTTCACGAATTTAAATTATAAAATATATATTTACCACCATAAAAAACTGAATAAATTATGTACATGACTCAATGAGCTTCTTTGACATATCTTGCCGGATGAAGTCATGAAAAATCCATGAAGAAAAAATGACACGATTTCCCATTATAACCCAACGGGGCCAAACACGCGATGGTCCCACGAATATCGCAAGTGCCCTCGCCACAAACACACGTTCACGTAACCGAATGCAGACGCCCCCACTGTATTTATATCCACTGTGCTTTAATAGAGGTAGGGGCGTAAGGTTTCAGTCACGTGACCTCCCAGCGCACGTGCAACCGATCGCCGGGATCCTCCAGTGTGGTTGGCTCCAAGGAATCTCAGTCAGCTGATACTCCCATTGCTTTAACATGGAGATTTTGCAATGCTTTTTAGGGAAAAAATATTTAGGTACTAAATGACTTTGCAGGTGGATTCATGACCCGGGTATGGATAGAAGATAGAACAAGGTATTTTTGTATCACCCGGCGGTAGCTTTTCCCGCCTTATATTCCTCACCAGACGGTCTCAATCACAGCCCACAAATCGCACGCGTTCGGATAGAGCGCTTATGGAGGTGGTATCCGTGGCGGTGGGTGGTATTTTCGGATGGGGGGGGGAACAAACCCAGGGGCCCCTTCGATCAAAGTGGCCCCATCTCACGGTAACCCCCCCCCCCCCCTAAAAATGGCGCGAAATGGTGTCTCCTCGGATTTAAGCCACTATATTTTGCAGGGACCTAAATAGTCGCAAAAAAACGTCGGACAGGCCCATGTTGAAGTCTCAGGCCTTCCGAGGGCCCCCTCAGGCCTACCGAGGGACCCCTCATGCTCACCAAGGGCCCCATCAGGCCATACCGAGGGTCCCATCAGGCCTACCGAGAGCCCCTCAGGCTCACCAAGGGCCACTCAGGCCTACCGAGGGCCCCTCATGCCTACCGAAGGCCCCCTCAGGCCTACCGAGGGACCCCTCAGGCCTACCGAGGGCCCCATCAGGCCATACCGAGGGTCCCATCAGGCCTACCGAGGGCCCCTCATGCCTACCGAAGGCCCCTCCGGCCAGGGCCACCTCAGGCCGACTGGGGGCCTACTGTCGGCCTTAGAGGGCCCCTCAGACTGGCTGGGGCACCTCGGGGCCTTCGGTCAACTTCTTGAAGGGTCCCTCTGACAAATGTATCTGTCGGGGGGGGGGGGGTTAAATCATGTTCCCCACCACTACTTCTTGAGTGAGGGGAAGCTTATTAAAAAGAAATGCGTCAACCGAGCCGCCCAAGACTACCTTAAGTAACTTTGACCGCCTGACCTGTTGCCATCTGACGTCACGACCAATCGGAGAGCAGAATTTCAAATTACGTAAATATACTTAATTATTTTAAAAACTAATAATCCGGAGGAATTTATAGTGAAGTGTCAATCTAAAAAAATATGTGTTATTAATTTGCTTTTCATCAAACACATAATAGTAGTGACTTAGGTACCCTGCAACTAGTCCATTATTTGTTTGTCAGCAATGGCGGTAGCTAATGCGCCAGTTCACTAGACAATGCGCCAGTTTACTAGACAAACCCGGGCCTCCAATCAGATTCCTCCATTTGGTCACATGTCCTCTTGCCACCCACCTGAGACAAAGGATATGACGTGGACACCGGCCATGGTAACTGCCCCACCCAGCAGCAGCATCGCGACACAGCAGACGCCAACACTTCATCTCGATATGCTGATGGCAGATGATGTGTAAGTGAATCATTATTGACCTGAACTTTGAATTAATCTTAAATTCATCTTGGTATATTATGTCCTCCATATGCTTTCAAGTGGATAATGCGGGCCCTGGGCCAAAGCATTGTCATCAGCCGATCAGCTTGCAGGTATCATTAGGTACCATTAGTCTGTGCTAGAGAGCGAATCCCCGCTTTCAATATGATTGGCTGAGCCATTTATTCATCCGCGTGACGTCACGATCTGGATTCAGAGAGCATGAACATTGTATTTGATAACATAATACGTTTTTGACATTGTCAGATTTTAATGCGTCTGCTTGTCTGACCTGCCTGTGCCCCTGTCTCTGTCTAGTTCTGTCTGAGTGACACCTGGCTGTTCCCCTGTTTCTGTCTAGTTCTGTCTGCGTGTCTGACCTGGCTGTCTCCCCCGCCTGTCCCGTGCGCGGCCAACCAGAGGCCTGTTCACGACCACCTGCGGTTCGGCGGTTTCCAGCAGGCTCTAGCCCCGCCCCTTTCCGCATGCGTCATCACAAGCAGGCGTCTCTTGAACACACGGACATTTCATCCTGCGGTTGCTCCGTGCCAACCGCCGGAACCGCAGCCAACCGCAGCCGTGTGATGTCATACCGTTCGCCCCATTCCCACTTTTAGTTACCGGCTACCGACCACTGCTGACCGCCGAACCGCAGGGCCCGTGAACAGGCCTCTGGGCTGCCTGGCCCGGCCGGTAACGTGACACACACACACACACACACACACACACACACACACACACACACACACACACACACACACACACACACACACACACACACACACGCACACGCACACGCACATGCACACGCACACGCACACGCAGTATTGATAACTACGCTCTCCTTGCGGCAGAGGCGTTCGGAGATGGCTGTCACGGAGGAACTCCAATGGACATGGCAGAAAAGGAGGACTAAGACCCCCAGCTGCCCTCGGATTCTGGTGCTGGGCCGGTGTCGTCGCCACGCAGAGTACCGGTACCGTCGCTAGGATCGGTGTCCGGGGATCATTCACCGGACGGACGGACTCCAGACCTGACAGGAGCCGATGAGCAATCGGATGCTGGTGCTGAACCGGTTCCGTCGCCACCCAGCAGGCCACACGACCGGAGCCTGGCGGGCCGGCGGCGAGGGGCGCCCCAGCGATACAGTCCACCAGGGATATGCAAATCATGAGGTACGTAAAAGTTCAGTCAGGCATGTGACTATGATGACGTGGAATATCTTAACATAATAATGATATGTGCTTGATAAGAACGCCATGGAAAGGGAGCGCAATCGCGTTTAAAGCTGAGAAAGGAAAGGTTAAACTTATTTGGGAGTCATGCGGCAGAACAGTTTCTTGTGAGGTAACTCATAACCTGGGGTATCATTCGGCAGCGCCAGGTGTTCTCTCGCCGGTCGAATGCTGACCCGCCTCGGAGCCGACCGAGGCGCCCGTGTTCATCCGCCGCCCGGCTTTCTCCTTCCAGCCGGAACCGGAGCGGCCTGCTACGCCGCCGCCGTCGCCCGGCCCGCGTTGTCGCCGCCGCCCTCCGCCCAGCCTCTTTTGACCGCGTTCAGCCCGCCGCCGCAGGCTGCCGTTCAGTACTCCTCAGCAGCCGCCGCGTCCGCAGCCGGGCCATCCCAATCCTCCGCTCTTCCTCGGCCCTCAACCGTCTCCAGCAACACGGTGGCCGCCGCCGCAGCAGCGTCCGGCCCAGCGGTGCCCATCCCTTTCAGCAGGTCAGCTTCGAGTATTGCTTTAACAGATGTAGGATCAGCGGCGAAGACGAAGATTTCCTGTGTTGTACCACAGGCGTGTCTCGACTCCTAGTCTGATTAACCTTTGTGTTATGTTCACATATCGTACTGCACCGGACACGCCCGAACGAGGTTTTCGTATGCGTTGTTTTAGCTGAAATGTTGCGATCACTTTGTTTCCCAAATGTAACCGCTGTACGTATTATGACCGTCATAGTGTTGCCAAGTCTTTCCGATAGTGATAAGAGTTGGCTTATATAGGAAACAATGTTTGTATTTGTAACACTCATTTGTCATCCAGTATCATGTTTTCACACGTTAGCAGTGGAGAGGCATGCATTATTGTCTACATTTACGAGATACAACGTTCAGCGATGATTGCGCCTGTACATTTGTCCACACATTGTCGACTTTTGAATACCTGCTAACTTTTAAGAAAAAATGTGTGTTATTAGTTTTCTTAAAATGTTGCATTAAAATAAGTGAAACACTCAGAAACAAGGGAGGGATATAGACGAAATAACTTGCAACACAATAGTGCTGCGTACTTGGGTTCAAAAGGAAGGGCATCTGGGGTCCTTATACATGTCTGCAGTGGCGACGGGCTTTACACACTAAAGGATTTCTTCCAGCTGTTTGTAGCCGACGTAGTGGCCGGCTGGATCCGGCCACTTTGAGCGGATGGCGGCCACGACACAGGCTGGTACGACGCGCCGTTGCCCCCTTCCGAGTCGCCCCCAACTGCAAAGAAATAATGCATGAACGCTTAGCTAATTAAACACCCGACGCAACAGCTGGTGTACTGTATGTATATTTAGTTGAAGTGTTGCTAACGAAAAAATGAAAAAACTTTACCCCAAAATGTGTTGAAGTCACAGGCACGTAGCCAAGGGGGAGGGAGGCGCTGCAGACTGAACGAGCCCCTGGGTAGATCAGAGAGGCTCCTGAGCATGTCGGCAAGGCGGCAAAGCAGCCAGCGCAGTCTCTTGTAAGGGCCCCTGGACACACCAGAAGGCCCCTGGGAAGTTCAAAGGGCCCCGGTGCAGGTCGGAGGGGCCCCTGTACATGCCGAATGGGTCCCTAGTCAGTACGGAGGGGCCCCAGGGAAGGTCGGAGGTCCCTCTGAGCATGTCGGCAAGGCGACAACGCAGCCAGCGCAGTCCGACCAGAAGAGTCGGAAGGGCCCCTTAGAAGGCGCCCCTGTAAAGTTGAAATGGTCCCTGTGCAGATCGGAGGGACCCCTGACCAGACCGAAAGTGCCCCTGGGCAGGTAATAAAGGCCCCTGAACATGCCGAATTGGCCCCTAGCCAGCACGGAGGGGCCCCAGGGCAGGCCAGAGGGCCCCTTGGGCATGTCGGCAGGGCGAAAAAGCAGCCAGCGGAGTCCGACTAGAAGAGTCGCTGGGCAGATCGGAGGAGCTCCTGGGCAAGTCAGAGGGGCCCCTGGCTAGACCGAAAGTGTCTCCGGCCGGTCCGAAGGGCCCTTGAACATGCCGGATGAGTTCCTAGCCAGACAGGAGGGGCCCCTGGGCCCTGAGCATGTCGGCAGGGCGACAAAGCAGCCAGTGCAGTCCCTGGCCAGGTCGAGGACCTCTGAACAGGCCGAATGGGCCCCCTGATACACAATAGGGGCTTCTTAGGTCAGAGGGGTCCATGGTAAGACCGGAAGGGCCCAAAGCACGTAGAGATCACAGATGAAGATGAAATACAAAGAGGACTTACTCCACAAGTACAGGAGTAGGTCCCTTTGTATTTAATATATATATCACCCACTCCACATCATGTCTTTCGCGGATCCCAGATGGGTCCCCAAACAGGTCGGAAGGGCCCCTAGACGATCTGAAGGGACCCTTGGCCTTTCACAGTAAGATTGCAGTTGTCCAGGGAATAAAACTCAAAATTTTCGCGCCGTTCCGCGGCGCAATTGATTTACGTATTTCAGGTCTTGAGCCTAAAAAAAAATATTCCAAGTTGGTATAGCTGATTCCAATTGGTGTCGCTGGTTGCAAAGTTGATATTGTAGTTTGATAACTCCAGCTCCTAAAAGTTGGTATTTCGAGGCGCCCCCCCCCCCCCCAGGACGAAATCCTGGCTACGTGCCTGGTTGAAGATGAGTACATAACGAAAATTGTATGCTATCAGACAATAAAAATAACTGCTGTTTTCAACAGTTGCGTTGACTGCGGAATAGATATATGAAACGAGCTCAATACGAAGACCTAGGCAAATTACCGCCACATGACGAATTGCCGGTAGGCCTGGTGGCGCCGGGCGCGGTTGAAGGCGCCGGGTTCGGCGTCTCCCTCAGCCGGCGGAGGGGCGCCACTCTTGTTTCCGCATGGTAAACCATAGCGGCTGCCACGGTGGCCTCGGTGAGGACAACCAGCTTCAGTTGCTGAAAGAATGTAATTACGCGTTAAACATTCGTTGGAAAATATAGCATAGAGACCGTTGGCCATAAACAATGAAGTATACCATGAACGACAACGTCCCTCTTCTTAAATCAGTTTTCTGTTCCAACAAGGAACATGTCCCCTTTTTTTTTAGTCGACGCTACACGAGCGACGTTACTGACTTCGGATGTGCATTATGCTTATGATAAATAGGGATAAGATTACATATCATTGGTGATGTATTTTTGAATCTGTAAGCAACACTCACTGCGTCTTCCGTGAGACACGTGTCGACGCCGCAGCAGCGCCTCTCCTCCGCCGTGGACATGGCGACGCACCTGTGGGAGACATCATCCTGTCATTATTGAGTAGTATTTACGGCCATCGTCCCTGATATATTTTTCCATGACAACGCCGCAACTTTCACCGAGAAGCACTTTTGGAATGATGACACCATGTGTTGTGTAGGAACAGGGGGCCGGGTGGGGACAGTTTTGGGACAGTGTGCTTTTATATCTGAAGATTTAATTCTTGGAGGTCGCTGAAAAAGTTCGGCCAGACCTTGGCCTGACCTGTCGTCAGTGTGTCCAAATGTTCTTGACTCTGTCCAAACTGATGTGCCTATAGGAACGGGATGGCACCTTTCGAAACGGCCAGACGTGCTATGGATAATGGTGTCGGTCTCGGGTCGATCGGCGCCACGTGGCACGTGCCGCAAAGTAGGCTATGACAGACAATTTTTGCGAACCCAAACTGGTTAAACTTAAAGCGGGGACGCCGCCGGTCAAATACTTGCAGGTGACAAATACAATTCCCTGACCCTGTGCTCATTGGGGGTCGCGTCCGCGAGGGATGCTACTTTTATCCCGGAGGAGCGGGGGAGGGTACACTTTATTTGCGTAGTGTTCCTGCTTCCGGATTTTTTTAGCTAGCTACGCCAAATTTAGTGCATCAGCAGGGGCGGATACAGGGGGAGGGCGGCCGCCCACCCCCCACCCCTGCGGGCCTATACAGGGGGCGGCCGCCGCCCTCCCCCTTCCCCGCCTCCCTCCGCCGAAGGCGCGGAAGGGCCTCGTAAGCAGATAAATTTCCGCGCCCAAGTCGCGGAAATAAACATGCTTACGGGGTTTGATATCTGCCATTTGCTGCACTCAGATCAGGATCCGCCCTCAGGCCAGGTACCGCCTTCAGGTCATGTGCCGCCCTCAAGTCATATGCTTCCCTCAGGTCATGTGCCGCCCTCTGGTCATGTGCCGCCCTCTGGTCATGTGCCGCCCTCAAGCCGGATGCCGCCCCCTGGTCAGGTGCCACCTTCAAGCCAGGTGCCGCTCTCAAGCCAGGTGCCACCCTCAGGCCAGGTCCCGTCCTCAGGTCACGTACCGCGTTCTGGCGGGGCACCGCCCTTAGGTCAGATGCCGCTACCTAGCCATGTGCCGCCCTATGGCCAGGTGACGGCGCCCCTCCGGCCAGTGAGGACGCCCCTCCGGCCAGTGACGGTGCTTTTGCGGCCAGTGACGGAACCTCCGGTCATAGACGGCGCCCCTCCGGCTAATGACAGCGCCCCTCTGGCCAGTGACGGCGCCCCTCTGGCTAGTGACGGCGCCCCTCTGGCCAGTGACTGCACCCCCTCCAGCCAATGACGGCGCCCCTCCGGCCAGTGACGGCACCCCACCGGCAAATGACGGCGACCCCCGGCCAGTGACTGCGCCCCCTCCAGCCAATGACAGCGCCACGCTGTTCAGTGACGGCGCCCCTCCATCTAATGACGGCGCCCTTCCATCTAATGACGGCGCCCATCTGGCCAGTGACGGCGCCCCTCCATCTAATGACGGCGCCCATCTGGCCAGTGACGGCGCCCCTCCAGCTAATGACGGCGCCCCTCCAGCTAATGACGGCGCCCCTCTAGCCAGTGACAGCGCCACTTCGGCTAGTGACGGCACCCATCTGGCCAGTGATGGCACTCCTCCGGCCAGTGGCGGCACTCTCTTGCGGCCAGTGACGGACACCCCATCGGCCAGTTACAGTGCCCCTTCGGCCAATGACGGTGCCCCTCTAGAGCCAATGACGGCACCCTTCCGGCCAGTGACGGCGCCCCTCCGGCCATTGACCGCCGGAGGTGCGAGGCTCTCTCAGACCTCGACAATCGCCCTCTCAGGCCAGTCTGGGACCCGCTCAGGCATGCAAGGGTTCTATCAGGCCTATAAATCATCTAAGGGCTCCTCATGCCGCACGAGGGCCCCTCAGGTCGACAGGGGGGCCCGCTCAAGCCGACCGAATTATCTTTCAGGCCGATCGAGGTCCGCTCAAGCCGACCGAGGACCGCTCAGGTTGACTGTGGGCCCATCAGGCCGACAAGATCCAAATTCAGGGCGCCGGAGGATCCCTCAACCCGACCATGGGCCCCTCACGCCATCCAAAGGCCCCTCAGACGGAACAGAACAGGAACGGAACAATCAGGACCCTTTGTCAGCCCACAGGCTGACAAAGGGTTCTCCTCAGGCTGACATAGGGCTCCCTCAGGACCTAGAGCCCCTAAGACCGAGTGATGGCCCTGAAGCCCACCCTTTGTGAATTTATACGCACGCCACTGAGTGTCACTGATGGGAGACAAGAAGAACAATAGTTTCTGTGATGTTATTCCTTCAATTGAGGTAGAATGAGTTTATCACTCCGGACAAGGCAGGGGCTGCCCTAAATGACTTTCCCGCTAGAAAAGTTGTATGCCGGGACGGGGAAGCTCCTGGAACTTACGGTGAACGGTCTATCCTCGTGCTGTCAGCTAAAGCTTAGCGCATATTTGTATTTGGTTCAAACCTTAC
>JAXIVJ010001713.1:0-57500 GCA_036785665.1 Chirona hameri
CAGTTTAGCGCGAGTTGCCCTCAACGCGACTTCCGCGTGCAACACGGGTTCGCTGGCAAATTATATGCTTGTACGGTGTGGATGGAGCCTTGTGACGTTATTGCGACTTGCCGGAGGGCGCGTCCACCGGGAGCTATTGGATACCCCCCGGCCCCTCTGTGGCCTTACCGACTCCCTCCGCTGGCTTCTGGCTCAGAATAACAAGGACGCCTGGGGCCTCATTCGGCTTTGGTGTTGCCTCATGGGTGATCGTGTTTGAGTGTGTGCCGGTGAATGGCATGGCCTATATGTGGGCGTGTATGCGTGTATGCGTGTGTGGGCGTGTATATACATACCTACTTACTGTTTAACCGTACCTACTGACATGTGCTTTGTCCCCATGTAGGGATGTCTGAATAAATTGATTGATGGATTGATTGATTTAGAAGGTTGTGCCCGTATGAATAAAGTTCGCGAGAAATGTCGCGCGAAAATGTGTAAAAAAACGCGGGAAACAATATGCAGTCGAAACTTGTATTCTAATTATTGTTGTTTTGGTAATTTATAATTTCTGATGAAGATCTGTGATCGAAATATTAATATAACGTTTTTTGGGGTACTATTATATTTTAATTTCGAGGAAGAGGTCATAAATGATAAAACTAAGTATCTCCTTTTGCCTAAACATGCATATTTTTTTAGTTTCTTTGACAGGGTATTAACCCGCGAGTTACTGGGGTATATTTCATAACGCGACTTACTGGAGAGGGGGGTATTTTTTGCCCCAACCCCTCGGATCTCTGGATATACTGGACCGAATGTAACAATTCAAACGGAATTCGATAGCCCTTATAAATTTATTGAGGGAAACATAATATTGTTGACCTCGGGGTTACCGATGACGTCAAAGGTCAGGTCAAGTGCAAAATGTTTGACCGTGTCAAAAGGTCTCGATGGATGGAATTGTCGCGCAAAATTGCGATATTAAACGCATAATCTGTCGATAAATCGGTATGATTCGTGTGTCTGACACTTCTAAGTACCTTTCTAAGCTGTTTATGACCTTGGGTCAGGTCAAGGTCATCCGAGGTCACGAGGTCAAACTGCAGATTACGGTCATTAGGCGTTGTAACACATGTTTATGGGTTTGTTTTTCGTCTAGAACGCATAAAATGACATTAGAACATTGTTTGTTCCGTATAAATAGAAGTAAAAAGCAAAATGGAAATACGTTTTTTAATGCATAGTAATGCTGTGAGAAGTGGTCGATTTTTGTCATCTAAAGGTCATAACTCAGTCTTTTTGAAGATATCGACTTCAAATTTGGTACACATATTCACCGCACACGTCTTAATCACCTATATTCCGGTTTTTGGATAATTCATTTTTTCTTGAACATTTTGTAAAAACAAAACAAAATTGTTTGGATTTATCAAAATTTTGAGTAAAAAAACTAAAAAATTCGAGATAGCAGTTTGATAGCTCGGTCTATTGTTAGTAGCTTGATTTAAGACAATTGAGTTTATCTCAAACATCGTACCTTTGACAGCGTTTTCCGCAAACCATTATTTTGCAACAAAAATCGAAGAACATGACGTCACTCTGACGGCATTCCTGGTTGACCTATCACAGCGTCATATTTTCCCTTTTGCCAACATATGTAGAATTGATGTGAGAGAAGGTTTTGCAAGTTTGGTGACAATACGGTGTTCCTTTAGGAGTTATTGCAAAATAACGGGAGGGGGGGGAATAGCCCCCCCCCCAGTAAGTCGCGGGTTAATCCATCACCGAAATGCTTAATCCATGACCATTATTTTATCAAGCTTTTATCCTAACCTAACCTAACCTCACCTCACCACCTCACCTGCAAGCCTAACCTAACCTAACGCAACCCTTTTAGCCAGTTTATAGCCAGTCTATCCGCCGAAATCCTAAATATGTTGTAATGTTTCGGTGATTTAACCCTCGCCCTACGGGGGGGGGGGGGGGCTGACAGCCCCCCCTGAGGTTTTTCTTGAATAAATGTTTACACATGCGGTGCATCTTTCTGAAATTTTCGGTAGCTGAGTTTACAACAATGGTGTAAAATTGAATTGACATTCGTTGAGTAGTTCGGGAGATAATCATGTTTTGATGACGTCATGTTGGTAGAAAACGATAAATATTTGCAAAATGGTAGACAACAGAGTTTCCAAGGAAATTGCAAACGCAATTTACCGAAGATACAAATTGACATTTTCTTTAAAATAGCAATCTCGGATTTCCAAAATTTTGGGTTTTTAACCCCTAAAATAAAAATATATTTTTTTTTTGTGGAAAAATCTCCACAAAATCAATATTTTCAAAGATGTTAGAAAAACCGGAATATATGTGAAAGAACTGAGAATGGACAATACCCATACCAAATTTCAAAGCAATATATTAATTTCAGTTATTTTTCGTAGTGCTTGTGCAAGGAGCATGAATATATTTGTTAATGTTGATTTAATCGACCTTCTCCTTGAATGTAACCAAGTAAGAAATTAAACTTTGTTTTACATTTGCATTCGGGCACAGCCCTTCATCAGATGTATTGCAATCGAAATAACACATCATTCACATACACGACACAAGAATAGACAAGAATAGCACAGCTCGTGAAAATCAGAGACTAAACCTACCCGAATGAAATTTTTTCAAAAAAAATTGAAAGCTGAAAACCTACCCGATTCATAAATAAATAAATAAATAAATACATAAAGGCGAACATTTTGTAGATCAATCACCCGAAATTACATTCCTAAGATCACGCTCCATGATAGATAAGATCATTCCTAAGATCACGCTCCATCACGCTCACGCTCCATCTCCATTATTGTTCTTAGCCAATAGCTATATCAATAAATAAAGAATAAAGACGAACAATTTTGTTAAAGCAGTCACACGAAATCGCACTCCCATCCTGATATGACACGCCACGATGACATATACTGCAATATATTAATGTTTAACTGAGTGATGGCTCCCTAAAGGCGGCCGCACACTACGCATTCGGCGCCCGATATCACTGCGAAATTCCGTCTCGGAAAATCGCGGCGATACCGCTGAATATCGTCCTTGTTCCGGCGGATTCGGCGCTGTCTGCTCGCGAGATTCCGCCCCGCCGACCTACAGCATGTCGCAACCTGTGACTACAGCCTGTCCCAAGGTAAATTAATGATGGCCATTTTTCGACGAAGATGTAAGTTTAGAACCACGAAACTTTTAGATAATAAATTTCACAGCGGCAAGAGCATGCTGTGCAAAATTTGTACCTCTGTCTTGCATATATTCGCCACTGTTAGCCTGATCAATTGTGTTGTCCGCAGCTCCGCGGCGTTCAGTCGCAGAAAAAAGCTCGTTCGAATCAGCTTTTTTCCGCCGGTCCGCAGATGGCCGGCCGACGACATTCGTCCGCGATTTTTGTCGTTTTGGCTGACGCGAAGGTGGAAAGTCGCTAAAGATGCGCGGAAAGTCGTAGCGATATCGCGACCACCGCGCGCCGAATGGCCTAGTGTGCGGCCGCCCTAACACGCGCCCTGGAGAGGGGGGCGAAATCCGCCCACCCCTCCGGTTTTTCAAAGATAGCGTAAAAACGGCGGCGCGCAGCGCTGCCGTTTTTTGCACACCTGTTTAGAAATGAACTTCCCACATTATGTAAAATTCTTGGCATCGGGTATTATCAGGTCAGGTCACCAGATCAGGTCACGTGATGACCTCACTCCAAAACGTTTGCAGTAGGACCAGAGTCGCAGTTTTACGCCGATCAGTTTCAATCTTGCAGGACTAAATAAGGTCATAGATACCAACAATTTGTTTATCTCGGATTTCTAATATCGGTGACCTAAGGTCAGGTCAATTTCGTGACCGCCACCATTTTTGTGTCAATAACTATCGACATAATAAAGATAGAGAAGAGAAAATGTTACTAATGTGTTTGTCTCGTCGAAACTCGTCTCCCAATATACAACATGACCAACTTGGGTTACCACTTGACTTTGACCTGAGGTCAAATTTCTCAGTTGACCTAACCCGGTCACCATGAATATGATTATACGCGCCTTGACAAGACAAACGCGATGGCGTAAACATTATTGATTTATCTTTATTAGGTAAAACGTTATTTGCGAAAAACAGTTTTGCAAAAAAAAATCACCTTTTTGACATTTGATGACCTCTGGAGCCTAAACTATTGACCTGAGCTCAAAAATGAGGACACCTATGTCGATTGCATTTTTCAAGGGCTTTCGATTGCTTTTTTCTGTTTGCTGCTAACTATCATAGTTACCGAGATATTTGGGGGTGTTCGAAGCGAAGTCTTGAAAACTTGAATATCTGACCCTTGATGACCTCTGGTGACCTCAATATTGACCTGAGACAAAAACAAATTAAAGAAATACTTTCGAAAGAGCTTGTCTCGAGCTATCTAACGTCGTTTTCCGCTTGTCGCTACGTTGCGTGGTTTTCGAGATCATAGGGGGGGGGGCCAAATCCGCCCCCTCCCCCTCCAGGGCGTGTAATTATCAGAGACCCTCCAGGGTTTGTGTTAAGTGTAAGAAACTGATGACGTCATTTCTTTAATAACTTTTTTTGACTTTTTTTTGGCAAGATACGAACACATTTTCTGTATTCGTATCTTGCAGAGTCAAAAATGGTCTAGGAACATGCCTTTTTATTTACATTTATTCATTTCTAATTTTGAGGTTTTCTGACGAGCAAAATCGCTGTTCTGGACGTGGTAAATCCGAAGTCATTCACTTGACCTGGAAGGTCACCCGTTGACCTGAAACCTAAAAATCGCATACTGTTAAGATTCCTCTCATGACAGGCAACATGCTGGTTCTTACTGCATTGCTCTAAGTAAAAATGGTCACCTTTTCTGTATTGCAGAGTCAAAAATGGTCTAGGAACATGCCTTTTTATTTACATTTATTCATTTCTAATTTTGAGGTTTTCTGACGAGCAAAATCGCTGTTCTGGACGTGGTAAATCCGAAGTCATTCACTTGACCTGGAAGGTCACCCGTTGACCTGAAACCTAAAAATCGCATACTGTTAAGATTCCTCTCATGACAGGCAACATGCTGGTTCTTACTGCATTGCTCTAAGTTGCTTGGTTTGGAGGTTGACACGGGGGGGCTGTCAGCCCCCCCGTAAGGCGAAGGTGAAAAAAGCTCCCGTAGGGCGAGGGTTAAGTCATTTACGGTGAGAAGTTAGTCATTTCGGTGATGGGATTAATTTATTCCCGTTTTGTTGCGTGTTTGACAAAGTGTTCTGAATTTCTAGCATAAACTATACATAACTCAAGTGTTAGAAACACGATTCTCGAAATAATAATTGAACCGTTATGTGGCAAGTTATTGCAAGCCTAAAATAATAATTGATATTGTAATCATATTTATTGATGAAGTAATTGCGCTTAAAATAGGTGTGTTTTTCTCGATTTTTTAGTTGATTTGCATGCCTTACAAAATATTTCCTACTGCAGGACGCAATAGATGTGTACACAGGCTGGTCGAGAATCTAGTAGGACGAGGAAGGCAAGCTTAGGCAATGTTTTTCTTACATTTGCGTTTAATTCATGTTTTCGAATATTTTTTTTTGTTGAAAATTTGGAAAATTTGCTCCAAGATAGGCCCATTCCGATATAAAAAACAATTTAATCATTTAAAAAAAGATGAAAAGAAGGGAAGATAAATATCGGTATCGGAAGAAGGCTACCGAACTGGGTAGGCAATGCCTACCTTGCCCAAATGGGAGAACTGTGTTTCAGTGTCGTACATGAAGGCGCTGGACATCTGCACGGCCTGTGAATGTGTTTCAGTGTCGTACATGAAGGTGCTGGACATCTGTACGGCCTGCGTGTTTCAGTGTCGTACATGGAGGCGCTGGACATCTGTACGGCCTGCGTGTTTCAGTGTCGTACATGAAGGCGCTGGACATCTGTACGGCCTGTGTATGTGTTTCAGTGTCGTACATGAAGGCGCTGGACATCTGTACGGTCTGTGTATGTGTTTCAGTGTCGTACATGAAGGCGTTGGACACCTGTACGGCCTGTGTATGTGTTTCAGTGACGTACATGAAGGCTCTGCATACCTGTACGGCTTATGTGTGTGTTTCAGTGTCGTACATGAAGCCTCTGGACATCTGTACGGCCTGTGTATGTGTTCCAGTGTCGTACATGAAGGCGCTGGACATCTGTACGGCCTACGTGTTTCAGTGTCGTACATGAAGCCTCTGGACATCTGTACGGCCTGTGTATGTGTTCCAGTGTCGTACATGAAGGCGCTGGACATCTGTACGGCCTGCGTGTTTCAGTGTCGTACATGAAGGCGTTGGACATCTGTACGGCCTGTTTATGTGTTTCAGTGTCGTACATGAAGGCTCTGGATATCTGGATGAGCGTCTGCACGGCCTTTATCTTCACGGCGCTGCTGGAGTTCACGCTGGTGAACCAGCTGTCACGGCCGCGTCGTCAGATGATCTGCTGGGTGATGCACGTGACCAAGGGCGTGCCGGAGCGGGAGCTGTACACGCCCGACCTCTGCGAAGACTGGTGCATCGTCCGGCAGCAGCTGAAGAAGGTTAAACCTGACCCATCGACGTCCTATACCAGACACATTGCCGTCCGATACCAGACACATCGCCGTCCGATACCAGACACATTGCCGTCCGATACCAGACACATCGCCGTCCGATACCTGACCCATCGCCGTCCGATACCAGACACATTGCCGTCCGATACCAGACACATCGCCGTCCGATACCAGATACATCGCCGTCCGATACCAGACATATTACCGTCCGATACCTGACCCTTCGCCGTCCGATACCAGACACATTGCCGTCCGATACCAGACACATTGCCGTCCGATACCAGATACATCGCCGTCCGATACCTGACCCATCGCCGTCCGATACCAGACACATCGCCGTCCGATACCAGACACATCGCCGTCCGATACCAGACACATCGCCGTCCGATACCAGACACATCGCCGTCCGATACCAGACACATTGCCGTCCGATACCAGACACATCGCCGTCCGATACCAGACACATCGCCGTCCGATACCAGACACATCGCCGTCCGATACCAGACATATTACCGTCCGATACCTGACCCATCGCCGTCCGATACCAGACACATTGCCGTCCGATACCAGACACATTGCCGTCCGATACCAGACACATCGCCGTCCGATACCAGACACGTCGCCGTCCGATACCAGACACATTGCCGTCCGATACCAGACACATCGCCGTCCGATACCAGACACATCGCCGTCCGATACCAGACACATCGCCGTCCGATACCAGACATATTACCGTCCGATACCTGACCCATCGCCGTCCGATACCAGACACATTGCCGTCCGATACCAGACACATTGCCGTCCGATACCAGACACATCGCCGTCCGATACTAGACACATCGCCGTCCGATACCAGACACATTGCCGTCCGATACCAGACACATCGCCGTCCGATACCTGACCCATCGCCGTCCAATACCAGACATATTACCATCCGATACCAGACACATTGCCGTCCGATACCAGACATATCGCCGTCCGATACCAGACATATCGCCGTCCAATACCAGACACATCGCCGTCCGAAACCAGACACATCGCCGTCCGATACCAGACACATCGCCGTCCGATACCAGACACATTGACGTCCAATACCAGACACATCGCCGTCCGATACCAGACATATTACCGTCCGATACCTGACCCATCGCCGTCCGATACCAGACACATTGCCGTCCAATACCAGACACATCGCCGTCCGATACCAGACACTAGCCCACTGTGGTCCACGGGTGCAAAGCCGAGAATGGAGGATGTGGGCCGTCAAGTTCATTGACTAGTTCATTGACACTGACTGTTCATTGACTAGTTCAGTCAGTTCATTCGGAATGTTTTATTTCAGAAATTGTTGGTTGAGTTGTGGCAGAGGCTTGCATAGTTCGCCGTAGTCCTAATCTCCATAAAGTTACAATCATCAGTATGTTTGGCTCAGTACGAAGTATGCCTCACTAAACATTTATTTGGTTGATGCTCTAAGCGAAATTCGTTTTATTTTTATATGCGTGTAATTTTTCATAGTTGGGTCAGATGTTAAATCAAAGAGTTGACCACTCTGAAAAGACCACTGTTGTTTCAGTGTGCCTATCCTGTGTTCCTGCAGGTGCTGGACGCCGATGTGCTGAGTACCCAGTGCGTGACCAGACCACCATCCTAGTTCCTGCATTACACATGAGAAACTTCCTTTCAAGATGTCGTGGTTTGGCGTCATAACAGACTTTCTGTTTTCTGTCTATAACAGATTGTCCTGTCTTGCCAACCGCTCCCATTCTTCACCCAGAAGCTCTTAAATTATTCAAAGAGGATGGAATCGCCAACAGGCTGAATACGCGAATCAAACCACGCCGTTTGAATATCCAATCCAACCAACTTTCAGCTTATTTAGCTCCGAATCTGATTTGATACAATCCATATTGAACAGACTGAGCCGTCACATGGTTAGAGAGTGTCGGAGATATTCAGTCTGATTCGGGCTATGTCGCGCGTGTTTATGGTCCGGCGTGTTCAGTTGCATAACAAAGACAAATCCATCACCCCTTTTCCGTCAGTCACCAGTGATACTATTCGCGTATGTGTGTTTGGCGATAAGTGACATTTTGCGTGTATGTCTGCCTGTGTGTGCGTGCCGGCAGAAGAGGGATGACATGCCGAGTCTGACGATGCAGCTGGTGGACGGGCCCGGCGCCGGGGCAGGCGGGGTCCCGGAGCTGGCCGGCCGCCGCTGCTACTGTCAGCGCCGCATGTCCGCCGCCGGCTGGATCGACCGCATCAGCAGGCTCGGCTTCCCGCTGGCCTTCTGCGCGTTCGGCGCCTTCTACTGGACACACTACAATAAATAAACATCTACTGGACACACTACAATAAATAAACATCTACTGGACACACTACAATACATAAACATCTACTGGACACACTACAACAACTAGAAATGCGCCTTCAACCAAACACACTATCAACAAATAGACGGGCGCCTTCAACAAAACACACTATCAACAAATAGACGGGCGCCTTCTACAAAACACACTATCAACAAATAGACGGGCGCCTTTAACAAAACACACTATCAACAAATAGACGGGCGCCTTATGCTGGACACACTATCAACAAATAGACGGGCGCCTTCTACTGGACACACTATCAACAAATAGACGGGCGCCTTCAACAAAACACACTATCAACAAATAGACGGGCGCCTTCTGCTGGACGCACTATCAACAAATAGACGGGCGCCTTCTACAAAACACACTATCAACAAATAGACGGGCGCCTTATGCTGGACACACTATCAACAAATAGACGGGCGCCTTCTACTAGACACACTATCAACAAATAGACGGGCGCCTTCAACAAAACACACTATCAACAAATAGGCGGGCGCCTTTAACAAAACACTATCAACAAATAGACGGGTGCCTTCTACTGGACACACTATCAACAAATAGACGGGCGCCTTTAACAAAACACACTACAACAACTAGAAATGCGCCTTCAACCAAACACACTATCAACAAATAGACGGGCGCCTTCAACAAAACACACTATCAACAAATAGACGGGCGCCTTCTACTAGACACACTATCAACAAATAGACGGGCGCCTTCAACTGGACACACTATCAACAAATAGACAGGCGCCTTCTGCTGGACACACCATCAACAAATAGACGGGTGCCTTCTACAAAACACGCTATCAACAAATAGACGGGCGCCTTCAACAAAACACACTATCAACACATAGACGGGCGCCTTCAACAAAACACACTATCAACAAATAGACGGGCGCCTTCTACTGGACGCACTATCAACAAATAGACGGGCGCCTTCTACTGGACACACTATCAACAAATAGACGGGCGCCTTCAACAAAACACACTATCAACAAATAGACGGGCGCCTTTAACAAAACACTATCAACAAATAGACGGGCGCCTTCTACTGGACACATTACAACACATAGATAGGTTCCTTCTTCTGAACACCACAAATAAAAAGCAAGCTTTTTGCCGGACACAAAGAGAGGCGTCTTACTGCCTGGCTCCACTGCGCGCTTTTGCAATTTATCGCTTCACTTTTGCGTTTAATCAGGTCGACTTTGCGTTATCTGACGCCATAAAAATGTTAACTTTGTGTAAATATACAGTGCAGGCTCCACTGAACGAAATGAGAAAGTGAAAAAAAGAAAAAGTGCATAATCGGTACGATAAATCCCCAAATCGAAACGCAAACTCGCAAAAATGTAACTAGAAAACGCAGAATTCACACGCAGAAACGAAAAAAATGAGAAAGCATGAAAAGACAAAAATGTTTGCTCAGTTGAATGTTTTTGCACTTTTGTAGTTCGGTGTGCTCATCATGCCACCTTTTAAGTAATGTGTGGCTGTGTTTCAAGCGGTTTTAACTTGATTTCATCAATGTTAAGTTAAAGTCACAAGTGAGAGGAAGCTGGTGAGTTTAAAAGTGACCTGTGTTTTCCTAATATCCATTCAATGAGCTGTACAGAGGTAAGAGGTTGTTTGTGGAGGAACAAATTGAAACTCGGTTGAATATACTGTGCAGCCAGCGTGCATATCATCAGTGGAGTCGCTTACGATGCATACCGATTTATTGTTATGATTGTTCGAATCTCGCCGAGCTCTGCCGTAAACACAACAGATATTTACCATGATCATATATTGATACATATTACATCAAGCTTTGTGCGAAGCGGAACATCGATTGTTGTCGTTTTGTATGAAAGTTTTTTTCTGGGAAATTACTCCGCCCCCCCTCATATTTTTCGCAGATATCTCCAGAACGGCTGAGAGCAGGTCCATACAATTTTGGGACTTTCCCAAAATAAATTTGCACATATGGAGTCAAAATTCTGAGTTCTTAACCTGAACAGAGGCAGTTCCAGAGCACGGTTTTGGGAGGGTTCGGCGTCGATATTTGGCGATAATACGGAAATGCGATCTTCACGGTTTCTTCCTAACTCCCTCAAGTATGAAGGAGTTACATCGGTTTACAGTGATTGCAACAAGTGCAAATTAGTTGAGGTTAATTAAATATCATAAAAATTGCATGTCAGAGGCGGTTTCAGGGACTTGAAAAGGGGGGGGGGGGGGGGGGGTCCAGGAAGTATTCAATGCTTGGCGGGAAGCTAATATAGAGATGTAAGAGGCATTTATAGCTATCAAGATGTAAAAGATAGCTTCTCCTTCCATGATTTGCATAATTTATTACATATAGATTTGCAGGAGCGTGTTCAGGCACATGAAAAGGGGGGTGACTGGCATGGTGATGACGATGTGCCAGCGATTACGGCGCAATAGACGGTTAGCTTATAATTATATATGCACATATGAGGCCAGGAGAGGGAATAAAGTCATTTTTTGCAAAGGCGCGCTCAGGAATGGAGGAAAGGGAGTCATATTGCTGCAAGGAAACTAAGATGTTTGTGCCTACAATAACATAACATACTGCATTTTCGGATGAAACACACCACAGGGTGCTCTACGAACGATTATAAGAAAATTGGCGAGTCCAGGTAGGGTAAAAAGGGGGTAAGCAATGTGAATTGAAGTTGTAGGTGAAAGTCACTGTTGACTAGTTAGTACCATAATAGCGGATGATATACTTATCAAAAGGTCTTGCTCCTCCCCAGTTTGTTTCCTGGATACGCCTATGATAAAGTACAACATGCAAAAAGGAACTATCTACGATCTGTAAGTTATTTATAGTGCTCGGTAGCAACTTGCCTGCGGTTAATATTTTCCTATTTTACCCCCTTTTTCACTAACCTGGTACCGCCTATGGCAAAAATATGACTTATAACTGCTTTGTCTAATGTCACAATAAAATACCATTTAATTTATAAAAAACAACATACGAAATAGTTTTATTACGCATTTACTTCACCCCCATATTGAGTGGCCTGCACACGCCTATGATTTTTGAATTTTCAAATGTCACCGCCATTTATCAATTTCCAATTCAAAATCTATCGATTCCCATTAGTTGTGTTACAATCTGTTGATAAACATGACAGCTGTGTTGGATCACAAATATCACTAAATTTGTAGTATTTGCCCCCCTGTTGCCCCCCTATCATTTTTTTTTTAGTAATGTAGATCGTGTTGAGGGGAACCAAACGCCTTTTCGTTTTTGAAAATAAGACGGGTAGATCTCGAGATCTCCGGGGGCGAAATCGGCCCCCCTGGTACACATAGTCAGGAGCCTGTTACAATAAGGGTTAAACAATATTTAACCCCCGAACTTGTGCTGAGCCCGGCATGAGACCAGCAAGCCTAAGTTCATACACAGCTTCAGGCCCACCGGGCCTGAATTTGGGCCTGGCCCCAGTTCCGTGGTCTGAAATTTACTTCGAACTTTCTCTACTTCGAACCCGTAATCTGCAGATAATTAAACCATTTTGATCAGAGCCCATAACCGCTCGGCCACCGTTGCGACAGGTGCCAGCGTGGGAAATAAGCAGTATAGTTGAAACATGAGAAAAGGTCAACATTACAATGTGGTGCAAGTTTGATGGAAGAAAACCCTATCTTGGATCACCATATCGCGGGCAAACAAAAATATTGTGATAAGCAGATTGTGTCGCAGTTCCTCCTGTCTCGGAAGTTGCCTAGCGAAGTGTGTCACGTGAAACATGTGTTAAGCACGATGTCTCGTTCTTCTATTTATGTTACGATTCGCTGATATTTGTATACGATGGGCTTCCCTTTCTCGTCCGTGGTCTTCTCCTTCGTGGTAACCTTCAACAAGTATCGTTCTTTGCCCCAGACTTCGTTCCCGGCCACGCTCTCTCGTCACTCGTCACTCTGTAAATGGCTGCCTCGTCTCCGCTCACTTCGGACTCGCTGGACGTATCCTGCAGCCTTCTGATTGTGTTCCTCTTGACGCCAGCTGGGCCGTCACGTCTTGACCTGGTCGGAGGTCCTCGGTTTCGGTCTGGGCACGCCGGTGTCCTGACATAGTGGTCGCGCCCGTCGCAAGCGTAGCATCGCTTGACTTTAGCGGAGCATTCCTCTTCTCTGTCGTGGGGCAGGATGCAGTGGCGGCATCTGATACCACCTGCGCCCCCTCTGGAGCTGTGTCGACCCTGTCGTATGATCTTCATAACAGCCAGATCCTCTTCCAGTCGTCCAATGGTCTCGTTCTCTTCCTCCAGATCCTGACAATCTCTGGTCTTGAGTCGTTTGACTTCACTGGCCGCCAGCCCCCTCATGGCGACTGCGTTGGCTTTGCTCGTCTCCCTCGTCTTCATGACGGAGATCGTCGTTTTAAGCCTGTAGTTTTCTGCCAGTGCTTGCTCCGCCAGAGCTCTGTCTCGCATACCGCCGATCAGGGCCATTCTGACCAGGTCTTCCTCCATAATCGGCTGCGTGTCGGCCTGGCGGAGATGAGATTGACCCTCCACGGCTGCTACAAACTCCATGGCGCTCATGTCTCCCTGCGCCATCCTGAGCAAGTCAATGACTGCCCGGTCCCGGCTGACTAGCGCCAATAGCTCAGCCTTGGAGAGCTGCACGATCTCGTCGTAGGTGTGTGCAGCGGTCTCTGTTACTCCCGAGCCATCCCTCGTGGGTGTGAATCTGACCCGGACCTCTTTCTCTCAAAATGTCATGAGTTCTGGTCCTGCATGACTCTTGATGTAGGACATTTTCCTGCTGCCATCTATGATGCGAAGATATTCCATCTTAGCCTCTGCCTCCTTTATCCAATCTTCGAAGGCCTTGAATATTCTGGTTTTGTCTCTGCCGAGGGTGCAGGGTGGCATGGGACCATATCAGAAACCACAGTTAGTATACAATATCAACGAATCGTAACACAAATAGAAGAACGAGACACACGAGGAAAGGATAAAGTGCAAAACCTAGAAAGTGCAAAAGTTCGAAACCGACATGACAAAACGATATATCGCAAAAGCGTGTCACGACAAAGTGCACAGTGGAGCCTGAGCTTAACACTGGACATAATCCAACGAATGAAAAAGACGCTTATTCTGGATATACTGTGACATGAGACAAGGTCATTCTGCTAGATATGATCAACGATATTGTCACACATATACTGTAAGAAAATATACTCAAGATTTTGCTAAAGGCAGGTGTTACAAACATACTTACTGTTAGATATATCTACATAGTGTAACGAATACATATGTATATACAATTGAGCTGTCATGCTGCATTTAGACATTGCGTAATTCTTTTCAAAATATTTCAGTCATTAGGACGAACGTTTTTTCTTTCTAAAACAATGTCTTCAATGGCGACTCATGATGCTCGTGTGATGCTCCGTGTAATGACATGCATATGCAGATGGGCGCATATACATAGAGTTAGATATCTGTAGACTTATGCATTTTACCGCAACCAACGGCAATGTGGCATACAGATGGATGGCGGTACATCAATATAGCCATACGAATAGAATGCTGGGCAGTGATCTCCACTTTCTAGTACTCCTTTCACCGACCTGTACTATGGCGTTCCGGGAGGCAATCAGGTTGAATATTGAATCATCAGTGCTCGACTCTTTTTCAGGTGCTCGTATGTAAGAATAAACATTCCTAATGCTTCACATAATTTCTCATTCCCTGGATGCATATATACGTGACAACTACACTTCTACAGGGTGGGCCAGAAATAAGTAGAACGAAGTATGTTTTCTCTCATATAACTTTTTTGTTGTTGGCAAAGTAAAAAATCAGGTGTGATTATATTGACAATAAAATGGTCCAACAGGTAAACAGCTCATGACGGCACTGGCTGACATACACTAGTCGTCCTGCCACATCACATCAGGTGCTCGATATGCGCACCCCGACGCTCCTTCATTAGCGGTAGACGGACGTCCTTGAGGTGCAGAACTGCTCTGTCGATAATGTCCTCAGGGATTCGGGCCACTTCACGGATGATTGCGTCCTTCAGCTCGGTCGTGGTCTTCAGTCTCCCGTATACACTCTATCTTTCAAATACTCCCACATGAAGAAGTCTAGCGGGTTGAAATCTGGATTGTAAGGGGACCCATGGGATCGTCGACTTGAGGCTGATGTGCTGTTATAGGAAATGTTTGTGGAGGATTGGGGAGGAGACGACCACCGCGCAGTCGTGAATGGTTCCAGCAAGATGGCGCGACGCCACATACCGCTCGAGAGTCGCTCGACTGAGTGCGAAGACATTTCCAAGAACGGCACATCCGCCTCAAGTCGACGATTACATAGGCCTCTTTCAGTCCTGATCTCAATCCGCTAGACTTTTCATGTTGGGGTATTTGAAAGATAGAGCGTATACGTCGGGTTACTACAGGGCCTGAAGACCACGACCGAGCTGAAGGGCGCGATCATCCGTGCAGTGGCCCGAATCCCTGAGGACATTATCGACAGAGCAGTTCTGCACCTCAAGGACGTACGTCTACCGCTGGTTAAGGAACGTCGCGGTGCACATATCGAGCACCCGATGTGAAGGGTCAGGACGTCTAGAGTATGTCAGCCAGTGCCGTCATGAGCTGTTTACCTGTCGTGACATTTTATTGTCAATATAATCACACCCGATTTTTTACTTTGACAACAACAACAACAAATTCTGAGAGAAAACGTCGGCCTACTTATTTCCGGCTCACCCTGTAGTAACCCGACTTAACCTGAACATCTGTGGTCTTCTTCCACACATGTAAAGTGACTCAGACCAAGGCATTCCTGTCAGTCTCCTTGTAGTAGGCTACCGCAGACACGTTTAGATACCCTAACCATCATCGATGCTAACCATTATGCTCGGTGGCAATGCATATTGCAGCATCCACATGTTGCAGCAACTGTCTCAAGCATTTACAGCTTGCACTGTGTTGTTGAATTATTATTTATTTGTGCTCTCGGTGAAATAATACATTTGCTGGACATGTATTTTGTTTCCTGTATTGTGTTGTGTGCATATGGTGACGATGAAAACACTCCCCTGGATATACGCAAAGCTGTTTGAATAGTCACATCGGGATATTACAGGGCTGGGAAAAGTTACCGTTCTGCCATTCTAATCGGCGACAAATCTATAGCCATCGGTGGAGTAATCGGTGACAAATCTTAGACAGACAGGTAGGTACCACACCTTTGCAAATTGTCACCTCTGTCATGATTCTCGCACCTCGCACCACCTATTCTCGCATCTCGCATATCATTAAGTTTCCCAATGGAAATCACAACTCTAAATAATATTGTTATTCCAATGCGAAAACCAACTTTCGGTTAATCCTGTAACTCTAAAATAATCCTGCAGTTCTAAAATAATCCTGCAGGTAAAAAACATAAGCAAGCGATACAACGAGTTCGTTTGTTCACGGAACAAAATATGCGCAATAACAGCGATAATGAGCACTGTGCGCAGCCTGGCGGCTGGGAAACGGCACGTGAACGCCACACGCTGTTCAATTACAACGGAGACAGAATGGCAGTGCTCCGTTAGACTCCGATGAGATATGCACGTACGGAACAGGGGCAGACTAGCGAGGCGATAGTAATTTTTTTGTGTTGCGCAATATTTATATGCGTGCTGCGGCTCGCAGGGGGTGACAACGCTATAGCCACCTCGTTTGAACCCGATGCTTGATGTGACGTCACTGGAGGCAGATTCACGGCATGTCACGACGCGTTTCACAGCATATCCGGCAATTCAGTGGGGCAGAATCATACAATTAAGCATGTGCTAGGAATTAATGGGCGCTGAGAATTCAACACGCTCGTCTTCGTGAATCCCTGGCCGTACGAAACAGCGAGCTGTAACTGGCGGATGACTACGTTTTCTGCGTGAGCGCGGCGCCGACGAAGGAGCCGGCTACCGCCAGTGACGTCATCCGTTGGTCAGCCGAGTTCAAGGTTGAATGGCTCGTGTCCTTACCAAATCGGTAGGCTGCCTACTAAGTTTACATACCTTCTGGCTTGCCAGTAAATACTAAATATGTGCAAGTGTTGACATCAGGAGCTTGCTTTGACGTATCGGGTGTTCTTCAGTGGATGTGGCATGGGTGCCAAATAACCTTGGTAGTTGTGGCGCCTGTAAACACCACTGATTTGCCTGTGTATGTGCTTAACTTCACTTAAACTTGGCTGGTAGGTACAGGGACGCAGGAACTATGTTAAAGTGTGTGTGTGTGTGTGGGGGGGGGGGGGGGGGGGCGGAGGCATTCTGAAGTTGATTCTTTCCATGCAACGCCCATACGCGTAATGATAAAATCCAAAATGTTTCGGGGGGGGGGGGGGGGGGGGGGGGGGGCAGCGGCAGCCCCTGCCCCCTTGTTCCTACGCCAATGGGTAGGTACAGAAGCGTCACTTTTTATGCAATTTGGTAATCTTTGACTAAGGTAGTGTGCCGCGCTATGCACAGTATGACAGCATATCAGTCGGGGACACTATGGTCAAATTTTCTATTTTTGGAAAATTTCCATTTTTGGAAAGTTTCCATTTTTGGAAAGTTTCCATTTTTGGAAAGTTTCCATTTTTGGAAAGTTTCCATTTTTGGAAAGTTTCCATTTTTGGAAATTACTTCTATAAATGGGAACGCACTTTCCAAAAATGGGAACGCTGATGACGTAAGCATTCCCATTTATGGCAAATATCAGGAGTCCCTAACATTCTAGAGATTTCGGCATTTCATGTCTAAAAAGCGCGAGTTTTAACTGGCGGATTCGAATTCTGCATAGTGATGTGCATCTTTTACCACCAGGCTGGTCTCACGCTGAACCCGGAAAAGTGCGCACTTTTCCGAACGGAGGTCACATTTTTCGGCCATGTTTTGACCCCGGACGGCCTGTCGGCTGATCCCGAAAAGGTCCGTCAAGTGGCTGAGTGGCCTGTTCCGAGGACACCTAAAGAACTGAGCAGCTTCCTGGGGTTGGCGTCCTTCTTCAGGAAATATGTTCGATCATTCGCTGACATAGCGGCTCCTCTGTTCACGCTTACCGGCCGGGATGTGGAATTCCGCTGGTCGGACGAGGCCCAGGCGTCATTCGACAGACTTAAAATGGCCCTCTCTGCCGCGCCTGTGGTCGCGCTGCCCAGGTTTGGGCCGGAGGCCGGTCTGTTCACTCTGGATTGTGATTGTTCGGATCATGGTGCGGGAGCTGTCCTTCTCCAGGAGCAGGATGGAGTGCAGAGAGCGATAGCATTTGCCAGTAGGAAACTTTCGAAATCTCAACGCAACTACAGCACAACGCGAAAGGAGCTTCTCGCGTGTGTCTTATTTGTACAGCATTTTCGCCACTATTTGCTTGGTAGGAAGTTCCGTCTGAGAACGGATCATGCCAGCTTACAGTGGCTCATGAACTTCAAACAGCCCTCCGGCATGATTGCCAGATGGCTATCCTTGCAGAGTTTGATTTCGACATCGTATATCGTCCTGGGGTTCAGAACACTGTCGCCGATTCTCTGAGTCGCCGGCCGCCTGACCGTGCTGACGCGGCGACACAAACTGGTGACTCCGCTGTCCGCCAGGTGGCAGCTGAATCTTGGTCATCACTCGGTTACCTGCGTCAGGAGCAGGACAAAGACGCGGGCATCAGTGAAATCGCCAGATATATGTCAGCGGGTACGAAACCACGCAGGGCCGTCTTGTCGGAGCCAGCGTTGGGTCTGTATAAAGAGTGGGGACGGCTGCAACTCATTGACGGCGTGTTGTACCGGATGTACAAGCAACGTCGGCGAGCGAGAGAAATTGCAACTGATCGTGCCGCGGCACCTCGTGCCGGGTGTTCTCACGTCCCTGCATGCAGGGCCATCTGGAGGGCATTTCGGATCAGATAAGCTGCTCGAGCAGGCTCGAGTCAGATTCTGGTGGCCAAAAATAGCGGCTGAGGTGGAAGCGTTTTGCAGGAAGTGCCAGCGTTGTAGCTCGCACAGCAGACCTTCCCGGAAACCTCGCGCTGCGATGGGAGAGTTGTTTTCAGACGAGCCATTTGACACCATCTCTATTGATATTCTAACTGGACTTCCGACCACAGGGCGCGGAAACAAGCACTTGCTCGTCATATGTGATCATTTCACTCGCTGGTGTGAAGTCTACCCATTGCCAGACATGAAGGCTACCACTGTAGCTGCTACCCTCGTAAATTAATTCATTGCTCGGTTCGGATGCCCCAGACGTTTGCATTCGGACTGTGCTGCAAATTTCGTTGGATCTTTGCTCACTGAGACCTGTCGCATTCTTGGCATTGAGAAGTCCAAAATATCCGCATATCACCCAGAAGGCAACGCGAAGGTAGAACGGTTGATGCGAACCATCATTTCCATGCTGGCGCGCTATCTTGATGAGAACCATGCGGAGTGGGACATTCACTTACCGTTATTGATGTTGGGATACCACTCTCAGGTTCACACGTCGCTGGGGTATTCACCTTACTTTCTCATGTTTGCCCGCGAGCGGCGTCTTCCAGCTGAGGTGAATATTGAATTGCCTACTACTTACAAAGCTAAAAGTGTGAATACGTTGATTCGTTGTGTGCTAGCCTCCGTCTGGCGCGACAGTTCGGTATCGCAGCCTCAAATAGACGCCATGAGCGAAACAAGCGAGCTTTCGAAAAAAAGTTGAATGAGTTTAACTTCCAGCCTGGGGATAGCGTATTTGTGTACAAAAATGTGGTACCAAAAGGTCAGTACTACAAATTTGTGCGGCCGTGGAAACCGGCCACGATTCTGCGGAAGATCGGTGACGTCAATTACAGAGTCAGACTTCGCGGGACTGGGAAGTCTATATTGGTACACCATAATCGGCTGAAACCAGATTCATCAAGTTCACTCGGTGATTCGCGTGAGACTCAGATGGAGGAGAGTGCTGACTGGGAAGGTCTGAAGCGACCCGGTTGTCCCGCCCCGGAGGAGAGCCCCGCGCAGGCTGGACAGTCCACAAGCTCGTACGGTGGATCTGAGGGCCCTCCGCTTGCAGTAAATGGGCCATCGGGTCAGATATGCAGGAATCTGGCGGCGACCTTTCTTGGTCACCAGAAACCAGAAGCATGTCCGATCGGTCCGGTCCTGGGGCCGAGATGTCCGATTCATTGCGAATGCATGAATCTGGTGGGGACCTTTATCTGTCAACGGAAACCAGGGACACGACTGAACAGATGGGGGTGGCTACCGACAGATTGCAGAGTTCTGGTGATGGTCGCAGTCCATCGGGAACCGGAACCATGTGTGATTTAGAGTTTGGAGAGTCTGGCGAAACGACCGGTGCCGGCCTGGTATCTGGTGCTGGTCCGACGATTGAGATGTTGGCCGACGTGCCTGTGCTAACACCTGATGGACAGTCTTGGGGTGGAGGCGCCGAGATACACGGCCCGGCCGTGCCGATCGCTCCGAGGAGATCGGACAGGAAGCGAGAAGCCCCGGATCGTTTTGTTCCTGGTTAGCGACGCTAGTGGTTATTACTGTGAGGGATGCTATGTTCAGTTTATCAGGTAGACATGTCATTAAGTACCTTGGTTGATACAACTGAAGAAAGCGAAGCGTGTTTTGTTCAGTGGCTATTGTCGCGAGAGACACTGTGTTCACTCGACGTGTATTTCCGCTGAAGTGTATATCTGTGTACTGCATTACCTGTTTGGCACGGACTATTCGAGTGGGATGTTGGGGCCGTTCATTTTGGTTCATTCGAATGTGTGATTGCCCCACACAATGTAATCGGAGCGCTGGGGATCGCCATTACCTGATCTGTTCCTGTGGGTAGCCTGATTCTGATTGTCTGATTATATCCCGTGTGTTTTGAGTCTGTACACTGTGCTTGGTCATGGTATGTTTCGCCTGTATACTTTAGCTTTACGTCGCGGGAGTGGTGTAGCCCGGTACTGTGAGCCGGCCCGGGCGGCGGGCGAGAGCGTGGGGACAGGCGCGGTGCGTCCGCCCGGGTCAGTGTGCGTGTGGTGTGCGTGTGGCCGGCGGCGGGTGTCACGTGATCGGAGCTGACCTGCGCCTGGCCCGCCGCCGGCCCGCGATTCCGCCGGGGACTCTGTTGCCGAGTGGTTCGTGGCTGAGGTGTGCTGCAAATAAAGGCCCAGCGACACGCAGTTCTTTCCGGAGGAGACGGCATGGCAGAGTCGAGGGTTTACATATATATATATATATATATATATATATATATATATATATATATATATATATATATATATATATATATATATATATATATATATATATATATATATATATATATATGTATATATATATATATATATATATATATATATATATATATATATATATATATATATATATATATATATATATATATATATATATATATATATATATATATATATATATATATATATATATATATATATATATATATATATATATATATATATATATATATATATATATATATATATATATATATATATATATATATATATATATATATATATATATATATATATATATATATATATATATATATATATATATATATATATATATATATATATATATATATATGTATATATGTATGTATGTATATGTATATGTATATGTATATGTATATGTATATGTATATATATATATGTATATATATGTATATATATATGTATATATATATATATATATATATATATATGTATATGTATATGTATATGTATATATATATGCCTATATCTATATCTATATATCTATATATCTATAGATCTATAGATCTATAGATCTATAGATCTATAGATCTATAGATCTATAGATCTATATAGCTATATCTCTATATCTCTATATCTCTATATCTCTATATCTCTATATCTCTATCTCTATATCAGATCTATACATCGATGCATCGATGCAGCGATGCAGCGATGCAGCGATGCAGCGATATATCATCTCTGCATCTCTGCATCTCTGCATCTCTGCATCTCTGCATCTCTGCATCTCTGCGTCTCTGCGTCTCTGCGTCTCTGTGTCCCTGTATCTCTGCGTCTCTGCGTCTCTGTGTCCCTGTATCTCTGCGTCTCTGTGTCTCTGTGTCTCTGTGTCCCTGTATCTCTGCGTCTCTGTGTCCCTGTATCTCTGCGTCTCTGTGTCCCTGTATCTCGGTATATCGGTATATCGGTATATCGGTATATCGGTATATCGGTATATCGATATATCGATATATCGATATATCGATCCAGATAATTTATTCGGATACTCCATTACATGGTATATATGGCATCCACGTCATTACATAATAGCGCATGTATGTGAAACACTATAGTATTAAACACGCACAATAAAACACAACGTTAAAAGAGTGGCAGAATGTGCAATCACAAGACGTTCAATACTGGAACAGAGAGGCACATGCAGCTATTGTCCAGCCTTTGGCGGTAGGCCGTTCCATGCGCGCGCGGCTCGGCACAGGAGGCTGCATCAATTTTCCCAAAACTCGCTTGGGTGGACATTTTTACTTCTGCGCTTTGGGTGGACTCGTTAGGAATCATAGCTATGACGTCAGGCCTGTGCTCACATGAACAGCAAAAGGACACCTTTACACCACCAGTTCCTCGAGAGAAACGGGCCCATAGCTTACCTAAGAGAAGCGATGTAAATTTGGTATCAATTTACGTTTGTATGGACTCAGAAGAAACAATATTGGTTTTGGTGGACGCTGAAATTTTTCCGGTTTGCGTGGACTCCGACGTTTGAGGATACATTATCGTTTTGGGTGGACAAGTGAAGGAATTTTTCTCAGTTTGTATGGACCCGGGAAAGTTGGGCGGATTTACCGCCAAGGTTGAACTTTCAACTTGTATGGCCATTATTTTCAATGGGAAGTTGCAGGTTTGAGTGGACGATCCACGACCTTGCCAATGCACCCGAACTCTGGATTTGGCGCCATTATTTAAAAAAACGCGCGAAGCACAAGGCGAAAAATGTTGTTTCGGGGGACACATTAGGTTCAAAACTTTGGTATGGATGGACGCTGAAATACTTCCTGAACCCGTGTCTATCAAATATTCTGAGCGAGATCGGAGGCAGCCGCCAAGGCGAAACAACGAGCGTTTCAAGATGATTTTTTACGGAGGACAAATATACATTTTGCGAAGATACGGTATTATGGCATGGTGCTGTGGTGGTAGTCATAATGAACTGACAAGCAAATCCTCCGGCACGAGGTATACCTACCTGCTAAGCTCGCTTGGAGACTCCCAGCGGCTGGTAGCCCGGGCTGGAGGAGTGGCACACTGGGCGGCTTGGGGTCACTATGGTAGTGTCACGCAATACGCCTCTCTATCTATAAATGGAAGAGTTTTGGTGTGGATGCCGCGAAACTTTCGGCTCGAGTTGCATGTCAGTGCACAAAGCTACCTATGTTTTAAAACGTTAATTCGGGGGACACAGGCGTAGGAACGGCGAGGGCCAGGGGGGCCATGTCCCCCTCACTTTTCGGCCGAAAAAATAAATCCTTAATTTCTCTCCATAGATAAACATAGACCGGCAAACGATTTACCAGGGCGAGAGGAGCCTAAATCTGCAAAGAAAATTGGCATAGGGGGAGGGGGGGCTCCACGCAAGGCGAGATCAAAGTTTCAGTGGCCACCTCACTTTTCGTGACATTCCTACGTCCCTGGGGGATACATATACAATATTGCGGAATGCATGGACGGTGGAACACCACCCGAGCATAATCAACTTCATAAGGACTTCGCCCCCCCCCCCAAACTTACTGACCACCCAGCTCCCTCCTGACCAGTGGCCACCCACCCAGCGCCCTCCTGACCAGTGCCCAGTGCCCTTCTGACCTCTGTGCCATCGGCCCTGCTGACCACCAGGCGCCCTCTTGTTCACATGTCACCCTCCTAACCATCCGGCGCCCTCAGACTGTACAGCGCCCTCCTGACTTTGTTCGGTTATTGGGGTTTAGGGCACGACGACTACACAAAGGTCATTATGCGCCCATAACGTCTGCGCCCTCCTGACTGCTCAGCACTCAACTGCTTAACGAACCTTTCACAACCCAGCACCCTTCCGACTGCAAAGAGCTCTCCTGAGTGCTCAGCGTCCTTTAACAACCCAGCGCCCTTCTTACCACACAGCACCCTCCTGACCACCCAGTGCCCTTCTCGTCGTCCGTTGCCCTCCTGAATATTCAGCTACCTTATGACCACGCTACGCAATCTTAAATGTTCAACGCCCTTCTGGTCGCTCCGCGCTCACCTCACAGCTCAACTTTCCCCTCACCACTCAGAGCCCTCCTGACCACCCAGTGCCCACCTAACCCTGCTGCCAAGCCCAGCAAGTGTGTTGAAGCCGTCAGTCGGTATACAGTGACGGTTGATGGAGGGGGATGGGGCGCCGACTCCTACTGCTTCCGCCCCTGGCCCTGAGGAGGTACTGGGACCGCTGAGCAGTGGCAGCTGCTGGAGGACACCGGCTCCCGGCGTCCCGCTGCTGGTGCTGGGGCCGCCGACCAGTGGCGGCTGCTGGAGGACACCAGCTCCCGCTGCTGGGTGCTGGGGCCGGACACCGGCTCCCGCTGCTGGTGCTGTGACCGCCGACCAGTGGCGGCTGCTGGAGGACACCGGCTCCCGCTGCTGGGTGCTGGGGCCGGACACCGGCTCCCGCTGCTGGTGCTGTGACCGCCGACCAGTGGCGGCTGCTGGAGGACACCAGCTCCCGCTGCTGGGTGCTGGGGCCGGACACCGGCTCCCGCTGCTGGTGCTGGGGCCGCCGACCAGTGGCGGCTGCTGGAGGACACCAGCTCCCGCTGCTGGGTGCTGGGGCCGGACACCGGCTCCCGCTGCTGGTGCTGTGACCGCCGACCAGTGGCGGCTGCTGGAGGACACCGGCTCCCGCTGCTGGGTGCTGGGGCCGGACACCGGCTCCCGCTGCTGGTGCTGGGGCCGCCGACCAGTGGCGGCTGCTGGAGGACACCGGCTCCCGCTGCTGGGTGCTGGGGCCGGACACCGGCTCCCGCTGCTGGTGCTGGGGCCGCCGACCAGTGGCGGCTGCTGAAGGACACCAGCTCCCGCTGCTGGGTGCTGGGGCCGGACACCGGCTCCCGCTGCTGGTGCTGTGACCGCCGACCAGTGGCGGCTGCTGGAGGACACCGGCTCCCGCTGCTGGGTGCTGTGGCCGCCGACCAGTGGCGGCTGCTGGAGGACACCAGCTACATGGAGACAGCTCCACGAGCTGTGGAAGCAGCTCGTGGAGCTGTCTCCATGTATTGCTATGAAACGGGAAGTTTCTCGGGATCGATAAAACGAAAAAAAACACGAAATGATAAAGCGAAAAACGCATGTCGTGGAGCCAGGCCAGGCCAGGCGTTGTCATTGCGAATCTGTTCATGACTACCTTGAATAGCATGGTAGCGTCTGTACCTCTCGTCCTCGTGTGTAATACCCCTCGATTCTAAAAAAGGTTTATTCAAAATTGCGCTGTCTTCCAGGATCACCATCTCTCATCTGACGTGACAGTTAAGCCATAAAGTCCAGTTCTACCAGTTCTGACGCCATACACAAACACAGGGCTGTGTTTGCGCTCTAACGCAACCACCACACTTGGTGCTCTGTCACGGCACTTCTTCTACGGCACTAAGAAGTGCCGTGACAGGCATCCAGATTCTCCCCAAGTCTCGCCTCCGTGGACCGCAGAACATTTGCCACCTTGGCAAGTTCGACGGTGCTATCTTGCAAACGGTAATGCTTTCGGTGAACCTTTAAGTCATGACCGAGGTGTGATGCCAGTTGGTCCATTTCGGTGTCGTTGAGGTTCATTACTTGAGCCACTGTGGCCAAGTACTTCCGCATACTTGTTGAAGTGATGTGGCCCACGCCGGCTCTCTCGCACGCCCGTTTCAATGCATACCATGCATTGATGTGGCTCCCCCTTGGAGATCTTCCGAACAAAAATCCGCCTTCTGCGTCAAGTCCCACAAAGGACCGAGACGCCACCAATGTGTCGATGGCCTCTTTCTCCTCCGGCGGCAAGAGGACAGGGACGGTCCTGTCCCGTTTGCCACTCGTCTTGATTAGTGTCATCACCCCCAAGAGCTTTTTTTCCTCTTCATTTAACGATTGGACCACTGTTTCATTCTGCGTGTGATCTACCCTGTTCGTGTAGTCTGTCAACTTGATCTTCACAGCTTCACCACCTCTGCGCTTGTTGAATACCATGAGAGACAGCGCGGTGCTCTCTACCAGCTTGTTGTAGTTTTTCCGGGTGTCTTGTTCGTCACAGGACTGCAGTTTCGCCGTATCCGTCTTAACTTCGTTTTTCAGGAGTTCTGAAAGCAGCTTCATGTCCTGCGTAGATGGTACGCCGTCGTTTTTCTTCTGCCTTCGTGTGTTTGCCGTGTGGTGCGAGGCTCTGTTGACCCGATCACCCCATTCCATCTGGTGAAGCCGTTGAAACCCGGCCAGTATCTTCTGATGGTCATCATCACCACTCTTGATAGCACTGCTCAGCAGCACATGAATCACTTTGCCAAGGGCCTGGCCTATTACTCTGGGAACCGAAGGTATCTTGAAGCCTGGCCGTCCATCAGTTTCTTCATAGCCACCCAGCTTTTGGCTTATTTCGACGATCATGTCGAAGCGAGCAGGACAGCACAGTTCTCGCATAGACATCTCCCCCCGCTCCATCTCCTTTGCCATCATCAGGACCTTCGCAAGCAGCTTGAGGCGGTTTTTCAGAACTTTGCTTTGATTCGGTGTTTTGCCTTTAGTCTTCATTGTGTACCGAACATAGTCCAACAGTGTCGGGTCGGACATGACAGCATCGCGTACGTTTTTGTCCCTTATCTCTTCCACAAGCTTGGGGATGGTCTCATCGTCTTCAACCTGTAGCAGCAGAGTTTCGGCTTCCGCCATGATTGTTCTCACCGGCTTCCCATTCCTCTCAAGACAGTTCTCGCCATGCTTGTAGAGGTCGCTTTTCAACATGAACGCCTTGCACGAGGGACACGGCAAGAAGCTTGAGATCGGGATCCCGGTTCTTGAAGGCCTCCTCCGAAGCAGAAGCTCGCCGTGGCACGCCTCTAGCACACGCATGTTGTGGTCATAATTACCCTCATTCAAAAGTTTCAAGAACTTGGCGTGCTGCTCAGGTTTTGTTGAAGCCGATGCCTCCCGAACTCGTGATTCAGAAGCATGCACAGTTTGAAGATGTCGTTTCATCTTTTGTTTAATGATTTTTCGGCAATACAGGCAGCTGTTGATGGTGTCATAACGCTTCCGTTTTGGCGCCGTTCGATAAGTCACTCCCAAGCGCAGTCCAGGCAGCAGTGACCTGAAATGACACAGAAATGCAAATAGTATGACGATCCGTATGCTAATGCACACTTTGTCCGTCCATCGGTCTACTAGTTTGTCAGAACAAATCAGCTCACAAAGTTCAACGCAGTCCATCCTACAGTCTAATCCAGCTTTGCCTTGTCGAAAGTCCAGTCTACTGTCCAAAAAACACAATGCAGTTGAAAGTAAAGTTTAGTCCAGATAACTGATCGATTCATTCCACAGTCCAGTCCATTTTATTATAAGCCCACGGCCCAGAACTACGATGTGTCCCTCACCAGTGTAATCCAGAACTGCTGCGAGTCCTTATAGGGGGAGGAGATTGATGCAAGCCCCTCTGCCGAGTGGCCCGTAATTGAGCTATCGCTTCGCTTTAAAAAAGGAGCACCTTGCTTGTGGCAATAGCAAGCTATTGATACCTGAGGTAAAGGTAATGAGTTTATTGGCGGCTACTGAGTTCAAGTCAATCACCTGAAAACCACCAATTTCCATTTTTATAGATATGACTTTTAAATAAACTCGAGCCGTGAACATGGTCTGTAAAAAGTGTTACCGAGACATTTCAGGTATCAATTGAACTTTCTCCCGTTCAATGGTAAAAAGGCTATCTCAGGTCACGACCTTGGTTGAGCCGCAATGATTCATTACCTAGTTTCAACCATGGCTGTGCTTGACTCATGACTCATTAACTCAACTCTGACTCAAATGAGCCGAGTCAAAGTTGAGTCAGTCAATACAATTTTGAGATTGAGTTGTGTCAGAGTAGTCAGTCAGGAAAACTTCGAGATTGAGTTGAGTCATCCTGCCGATTATTGAGTCAACTTGAGTCTAATCATTCTTTTGAGTTAATTATATAATGCAGTGACTTGAAAGTAGCAGTTTTCAGGATTGGGCAGATTGAACATGGCGTCCATGGCTTTGTATGGAAAGAATTGCATTGTTCCGACCGCCCCCTCCCCCACCCCCGGTTAACAAATTGAAGTGATGTTGAGTCAAAAAGAATTCACTCATTGTTGAGTCAATGCTGAGTCGACTTAAGGAACTTTCAGTGCCTCATTGAGTCAGAGTTGAGTCAGTCAAGGAAATTTATAAATTGAGTTGGGTCAGAGTTGAGTCAGAGTCCTACAGAAATGAGTCAGAGTCGAGTCAGTCGGTAACATTTGAGTCGAGCACAACCCTGGTTTCAAATCATATTTATGTAAAATAAGGGTCATGAAGAATGAACCAGTGTTCCAAAACACCCTAGAGTGCACTGTAAGTCGAAAACGTCATCTGAGGTTACAAGAGGTCAATGACCTCGGCTCATCTTTGGAAGGTCGTGACATGAGTGTATACTATAAAAGACACATAGTTACACCTGTTCATGTACTTATACACGACAAACACGAGAATTGCTGCGAGTTATATGCAGCCATATGTCACGGAACGTCATTTGCACTTGACAAGACCTCGGGCTAAATGTCAGGGATCATTAGGGTACGCTTTTTAATTTGCAGATTAGGCGTCAGATTAATAATGGAGTGTTCCCAAAATTACGCTGTGATAGGCAGATAAATACGCGGGTTCGTCCCGAAAACCGCTGGGGTTGCCAACTTCACACTGGCGAGAGACATACCAGCAATAATTTTGTAATGACCTATTGAGTTCATAGCGTAGTCAAGAGCACGGCTCAGTCGACTTCACAGCACAAATTATAAACCACTAAAAACACATTGCAAGCCATAAACCAGTCAAGAACACAGTAGACCAATCGTTCGGAACAGAGCAGTCCAGTCGAATAGTTCGGAACAGACCAGTCCAATATATCAGTCCAGAACACACCAGATCGGTCGTCCACAACAGATACAATCAAATGTGTACCAGACCACAGTAAAAAAGTACACTACATACCAAAGTGCAGTAAAGACCACTATCAAAGCGAAATTTAACCAAGTTTACAATAGAGGCCACAGTCGTGTCCAGTCTGGTACAAAGCAACGCGTAGTCCAATAACCAGTTACAATAGCGCCAGTCCAAGTCACCATCAACCGGATCGGACAAGCTGGAGCATTGCACGACACATCGAAAAATCAACAGGTCATTTTTACACCAGACCATTTATTTTGATGAAACCATGTCAATAGGGTTCTCTTGTGGTGACCATCTAGCATTTTCACCATCTGAAGCCGATAGTGACAATGCCAGACCCCTGTAACCAACGTTCCGGATATACAGCTTCGGAAATTTCCGAGGGTCCACTGTGCAGAGCAATTTTTAAAGAACTATAGCTCCTAAACCAACAGAAACACGTTCAACTAATTATCGCTTTTGACATCAATGCACCTGTGAACAGCTTGGCTATATCCGTTTTGTATAATTTTATTTTGACTATGAAGTTATAATTATCAAACGTTATTGGCAAAAAGCGTCCGTGACCTCATATGGTCTGACATGACCCTGAGGGGAGGTCATTGGGCCTAAACTGCACCTTGATCAAGAGTGGCCTAATATAAGAGGATCTTGAGAGAATTGGAATGATTTCTTTCGTACTTTCGGAATAAAGGACATTATAATATTCTCCCATTGCCTTATAATGGGGAGGTCGTAAAAATTGACCTGACCTCAGGACATCAATCTATATTAAAATTCCGAGATATGCTTGTAAATACTGATGGCCTCGTTCAATCTTTGAAGTTTCATATTGATCCCATCAAAACTGTAGCCATGGCACAATCGCAAACATTTTCGTAGGAAAGGTCACTTGACTTGATCTGGTGACCTGACGTGAGATGACCCGGGGACAAATTTTCGGGAAAGGTGCGGAAAGGGTATCGAATGTTTGCCAAAAAGGCGGCGCCGTCTTTCCGCTATCCTCGAGGGAGGAGCCTAAACGTCCCCCCCCCCCGCCAAGGGTTAAAATATAAAATTGATGTCATAAAAAAACACAAAAAAATAGCAATCTGAGATAGACAAGTTGCCGACCGGTTCATTGATGTCAATAATGATACATGGGTTAAACGGTTTCCACTGTTAGTTAAAGAGCTACGGTCTTAAATGGTCTGGTGTCAAGAGTTTGTTGATTTGTCGACGAATGCCCAAGTATAAAACAATTGAAAACTCACAGTTCCTCCGACACGCAGGAAGGCGGTACTAGCGAGTCCCGATCACCGGAGTCCGGGTCGCCAGACGATGCAGGGAATGAGGACACCTGCACTGGTTCCTCTGTCTCGGTCGCGCTCATACTAAGACGAGGAGAACAGCACGTCAAAAATGGACGGTGCAAAATCGAAATATCAAGGTACGAGTAGGCATACATTGCACACAAAAGCTAACGGGCGCCTATCTGGAGCGGAAAGTTTAATCCCCTCGCCAATTTTCGCCAGAGCGTGAAAATGACAACGGATATCGACGCGATACTTGCAATACCTTACACACAAAACCAGTCCAAAGCAGGCCACTACATACCACACCTCAGTCCAGTCAAGACCACAATTGACAAAAAGTAAATCCCGTTTACAGTACAATCCACAGTCGCGTCCGCAGTCCAGTACAAAACGATACATAATCCAAAAACCGAGCACGATTACCCGGCCCGAATCTCCATTAATTATGCAGAACATGGTATTTTCGGCTTATAGGATAGAAAATAAATGAAAACTCACAGTTCCTTCGACACGCAGGAAGGCTGTACTCCTGGCCAGTCCGGATCACCGGAGTCCGGGTCGCCAGGCGATGCAGGAAATGAAGGCGCCTGCACTGGTTCCTCTGTCTCGGTCGCGCTCATACTAAGACGAGGAGAACAGCACGTCAAAAATGGACGGTGCAACATCGAACTATGGCGATAACGCTTGATTCACACCTGAATAGGATGGTGGTCGAATCGTAAGCGGATGGGATGAAATGTAATAGCGTAGTATTCTGTTGCCAGATCACGCTGCTACCAGATCCCACCTGTTTCCATATACCATTAGCATTATCCGCTTACCATCCCATAACAATCTGATCACCATCCCGTCCCGGTGTGAATCGCGCTTAAGCCTCTATAAGTTGAACATCTGTTCAACTAATTATCTGTCCACAAACACACACAAAAAAGGCAACCCTTCTTTTATAAGGCAGGGCTTCTTCTTTCTTCCAACCACGAGCATCAATAAATGTTCATCAAACTCGTACCTTGTCTGAGGAGGCGTGCGACGTGGACTGGGTTCGGCTGGCCAGTCATCCCCGGACGAAGAAGACAGAGACGACCCCGGGCGCCAAGATTCGGCCGATTCAACACTGGTAAGACATAATAAAACGTTAGGAATTATTTGGCTCGTAAGGTTGCTTGTAAGGTTGCTTAATCAACCTTACTAGTCAGGCTTATTAAGACTACAGCAGCTTCGCTTTCATCTGACGGCTAGCGGGAAACCATGTGCGCCACACCCACGGCATTTGTCGAAGTTACATAAATGCTGGTCAGATGCACCCTATTGGGGGAGGGGGGAGGGAGGGTGAACAGAAGAGGTGGCTGTCAGCTCAGGGCGTGACGACGTTTCATCAGATACTGTCAGCTCAATGACGTCTAGAAAAGAGGTAATATCCATTGCATTTCAACTCTGTGTAATGACCTCTTGACCTGCGATGACCGTTTGACCTTGGGCAAAGACAACTGTCAATTTAGACCTGGAATGTGTCGAAGCGCAGTCTACAGACAAAACTTGCTCGGAGTCGACTGATAAATACCAGAATCTTCCCCTAAAACGACGGGGTGGCGACCGAAGTAAATGACATTCTCTACAAATCGCTTAACTCAGATTTTCGAAAGTTTTGGTTTTTGATCCCCAAAATTAGAGATAAAAAATCTGTAAAAATGACCACATAACCACCACATAACAACCACATAACAAATGGCCACAATTTCGAAAATAAACAAAAGCGGGATATTTGTCAGAGAACCATCTATGAGCAACCACCATGTCAAATTTGAACTCAATATCTTTATTCTTGACCCCCAAATAACTCGTAATAAATGTTCCATTTTATGACATCATTTTTAATTGCAATTTTTGCCGTTTCTAGACCAAGTACGCAACAACAAATGACACCAATGGATTTCTGAGACAAAACTGGTCCATAATCAAGTGTCTTTTTTAACACATTGTGCATTTCAAAATTTGAACTTTTTGACCTGACCTTCATTTTAAATGAAGTAAGATGACAAAAAGACCGTCACCATCGAGTGCTACGTCCGAAATAATCCATAAAACACACGTGTCACACGGCTTTCATATTACTTTTGCATATAGTGACTCCTACTCTAGCAATAGTAGGATTGGAGGTGTTTCGGCTGAGTTTGGGCGCGCTGCTATCGATAGTCTGGTCTCTGCAGCCAATAATTCGAAAACACATGACCTTTTAAAACGAAAACACAACGTATTAACTTTTTAAGAAAATGAAAAGTGTGCTTTAGAATGGTCTCATTGAGAGCTTTCGATTACCGCCTCGCGCGTCTCGCTACGGCTAGTGGTTCGAGATTTAGGCAGGGGTCAGAATCTGCCCCATCCCCCCGTTCGGCTGAATACCCCAGCAGGGCGCGGATTAATTGGACAGCACCCTAGGTGTGTCCAATTAATCCTCAATGAGACCCTCAATGAGACCTAGAATGGTCTCATTGAGAGCTTTCGATTACCGCCTCGCGCGTCTCGCTACGGCTAGTGGTTCGAGATTTAGGCGGGGGTCAGAATCTGCCCCATCCCCCCGTTCAGCTGAATACTCCAGCAGGGCGCGGATTAATTGGACAGCACCCTAGATGTGTTTTAGGACCCCCGTCCCGTAGGTGCATGGTGAGTCGGCGGCTGAGTGACGTTGTGTGACGGATGTAGTATACGTAACGGGTAGCACAGTACCCGGTAGAACACTTAAAAAAACGGTATACTACGTTGGTCTGCTGTAGTGTCGTTATGTTTTTCTGGTAGTTAAGCATGACGATGTTCGTGGTGTCTTTATAGTACATTTTGAGATATATGTAGTGGTCCAGCTGTGCTGGACTTAATTTTTTCGTGACGATGTCACGGATTACATGTTCCGTTCTTTCTCCATGCTGGTGTGAGGATGTTCCTGTAATATATGTCAATGTTATTGGGTCTCCTGCATGTGAAATCAAATTATTTACATCAATGTCAGGAGAGAAACAAACCATTCAACTTTTCGGGTTGTGCAAATATATGCCTTCTAGCGGAATCATCTTACATTTCCTCGCCGATGTCCTCGCTGATGACTGACGGTTGCACCACCGACTCTTGGTGACTGTCAGGCTGTGTCTGAGTAGGCGCCGTCTGTGCTCCGGCTGCCTCGGCAAACGCTGCCGGGCTCACCGACTCCGTCATACGCCTGCAGAAACAGATTGGACTAAATCAGACAACACACGTAACACGCAAAAGACACACGCACGCACGCACGCACGCACGCACGAACGCAATAGTTATTGACAACAAACCGTTTATGATCAATCAATAGTTATTGGCAACAAACCGTTTATGACGTCATATGACCTCGCGTGACCTCGTACGAGTCACCGGTCAAATATTGCACCTGGGTCATCAAGAGTGGCCTATGATACGATGATACTGTAATAATTGAACTGTTCTAATTCGTATGTTGGAAATAGAAAGCATTTTAATATTTCCCCATTGACTTATAATGGAGAGGTCACGTGATTGACCTGACCTTAGGTAACCGAAATACAAAATCGAGATAAACGTTTTGTAGGTACCGATGAGGTTATGGAATCCTGAAAGTTTCATATCTACCGTACTCAAAAACTGTGACCGTGGCACGACCTCAAACGTTTTTGGAGGTGGTGTCACTTGACCTGACCTGATATGACCTGGGGTAACATTTTTCACACAATATGCGGAATTGATGTCCAAATAGCTTTGCAATTTTTTTCGCCGTTTTTACGCTATCGGCGAAAAACATGAGGGGTCAATTTGACCCCCCACCAGGGCGAGGGTTAAATCGCACGCCGGGTTATTGATGATGATAATGTCAGATAACCAAGCAATGATACTAAAAACGTGTAAACAATTCAACGTGGAAATCAGCCGTAACCTTTGCAGAACGATTGCTGTGACCATTGTGATGCACCGAAATCTTCACCAATCACCGACGTCTTATGACGGGTCGTTTTGGAAGACTTTAGAAGATAAAATACAATATTGCACTCATCCAAATGCAAAACGAATAGTCAAGTGAAAATCAGCGTGTCTCATTCGTCCGGTTTAATGCGGTTTAATAATTTAACGAAATATCAAAATAGACGTGCAACCAGTCAATTGTTTAGATCGATGGGGGATTTATCGGGTGATCCTGATAGAACATATACAAATGAACACGTGTACAATATGTTAAGTCAATATGTCAATTCTTATGGAAGTTATGGTCTTTTGTGTTACCTCGTATTGCTTGTCCTGATTTGTCGTCCGCACCCCGTAGACTGATTGTAATCGCTTATATAGACTTTGATTAAGTTTCGATATTAATGACATAATTTGTAGACTCGAATATTGATTTTGAGCCACTAATACGAACAGAATCAAAACTTTGATAAATGAGAACATATAGTTCATTAGTATCGAATGAAAATGTGCTACATGTGAAATATGAAGGTGCATCTGGCGTCGACTTGTGCGTTGACTGTATGGGTAGCACTTACTCTTGTATGTCGGCACCTGAAGGACTCGCTGATTCTGCATCACTACTATATGACCACGGGATATCGTGCAAATTCAGCCACTCTTCGACACCACTGAAAATGAGAAAACGATGATTCAATCAAAGCGATTTTCAAATGTAAATGCTACAACAGTAACATTTCAGATATTTATGGATCTCGAGTGGGATAAAGCACAGATGCGACTAATCGTATTTCGCGATTTATTGATTTATTCTTCATTATCGCATCTACTGACAGGCGAAGTCGTTTAGATAAAACAATAAATACACTATATAATACACATTACACACATATCACTACATAAATCACATGAGTATCAGGTATCACATTACCACACAACCTAATAGCTACAAACTTAAACTACAGAGTTAAAATATACTTTATCACCTTGGCTCTAAAAACGGCAAAACTGTCGTAAAAGATGTCTACGTTAAAAGCACTGCCCATAAAGGCGTTCATGACTCTCGGGATTCTGCAGAACATCCCAGAGTCAACAGTCCTCACTCGAGCCCGAGGCACGGTAAAAAGCGAGGCGGTGCGGGTCGATCGAGGTGGCACGTGTAGGGGAATCGACTCGAGCGAGACCGGAGTCCACTTTCTCCCGAATGATATTCCTAAAAAAGCAGGTCATGTTGCATTCTACGAGATGCAAGTGATGACATTTTAAAATGAATCAGAAGGCTACCGTAAGAGAGGGGAAATCAGCCTTTCCGGAGGATGTATGAGAGATCAGCCAGATGAGGAACTTGGGATATCGGTCAAAGGAAATGACACCGTTAGAGTATACAAGCTAGATGATTAGCTTCGCTCTTCTATTATAGATCTTCGTTAACACGCTCACTGCCGAGGATTCATTTCCGTCCCCTCTGTTTTTTTTTGTCATAGCGAAAAGCGAAACATGTATCGCAGTCAAATTGTGCACAGCTACTGGCCCAGGGTTGGCAGGTGGTGGCAAAAAGTGTGTTTTTGCCACTGGTTTTAACCGGTTAAAGGAAATAGTTCACCTTCAACATGGGGTTTTGAACTGAGATAGCAGTTTTGTAGCCCGTGTTCGAAAAACCCTGTCTGCAAATTGTGTCGGCTGAAAAGACTCCAGCCGAATATATTTGATTTTTAGGCGGAGGAATGCGGGGCTTATAGAAGAATGTTAGGAATGCGGGTCTTATAGAAGAATGTGGACCCTGGATCGAGGCTTCTAGTCCGTCAATCACCATGCACGTAGCGTTCATCATAGTTCGAGCGTGTTCTACTTTAAATCTGATTGGCTGAGACATTGTTTTCATCCGCGTGATGGGAGGAGCCAGATTCAATACGCATGCATATAGTTTTGATGAAATTGATAATTTGCGACCTTGTGTTCAAAATTGACATGTTTGGTGTCCATTTCTGGGAAGATGAAAAGAAATTGTAATGCAGTATTTAATAAAACATGCTATCACAAGTTTTCCGAAGGTGAACTATTTCCTTTAAAACCGGCTGGCAAAAAAAAACCTGGTGGTAAAAAGTGGCAAAAATACAAATGAGACAAACCCTCACATTGTTTGTTCTCTGTATCAATCTAAATATACAGCAACATATTGCAGACCATTTTAGTGATTTTTTTTTGTAGGATCAAAATAGCGAAGTGTTGTAACTTGTAAGCCAGGCGAGCTAATGACAGTCAATCTAATAACAGACATTGTCAATCCATACCGTGCATTGGTTCCACTTCCCATCAGCTTAGTTTGGGTTGAAGAGTGACCTGTTTACTATGGTACCAAGTGAAGCTTAGTTGCTGAGCCCTCGAACATCTGCTGGAGCACCCCCGAGACACCGAGGACCCGATCATCACATGCACGACTCCAGATCGGCGCTAGCTGCCTCCGTGAGGGGCCTGTGGCGCAGCACTCCCTGCAAGGAGCAGAGGTCTGGCATCGCCTCCTCGCTATCTCCGCCTAGGGCCGGCCGGTCACCCTGCAGTGGGTCCCTTCACACTGCGGGATCTTCGGGAACGACGCGACCGACGCGCTGGCGAGTGAGGTGGCAGCCATGGCGCAGGATGAAGCCCCGCTCGACATGACTACCATCTACCGAGCGACGACCCAGCTGGTCAGAGAGGGCGGCCAGAGAGAGACCAGGCTACTCTGGCGGCGCCCGGTCGGCAACGGGCTGGTACAGGGAGTTGATGGGCATTAAATATCCACGCCGATCACCAACATGGACAGGACAACAGCGATGGACGTGCACCAGATGCGGACTGGCCGTTGGAGCGGCTCGGCCCAGTTCCTGCACGAGATCGGCCGCAACCCGTCCCCCAACTGCCACCAGTGTCGAGACTGCGAGGCCGCCAGGTGCCCACTGTGCGGCGAGGTGGCCGACACACAAGGCACATTCTGCTGACCTGCGCGGGGGCTGATTGTTGGACTAAGGCTTCGCGCTTTCGGCGCTCAGCCATCGTCTGAATGAACACTCACCTTCTAGCATCTGCATCATCTTCCTCCCGGCACATCGGCAGAACTTTCGCCGCCGCAGGCCCTGGGAAAAGGAATAAAGACAATAAACTGACTGAATAGCCATCAAACTATATCGTCGATTTCATCGGACGTTACATCCTATACAAATTGCGTTTGAAATCGCCATACAATGGAAGGAACATAAGCAATCACATTATTATAGCTTCGGTGGAATATTAGTATATTGTTAAATTGGGAGCCGTAGGATTTGAAGACTGATAGTCTTTAGAATGGTCCTTCGTTTTGGACGTTTGGTAACCGAGCATAGCATTGCTGAACTACCTCCTGAACATCGATCGCTAATGCCTATAGCTTAATCAATGAGTAATTGACTCAGTGATAAATAGAACTGACGATCATGAGAACATGGGAGTGAACCTACAACTAAGCAGAAATGCACTTACGATTGACATGTGAATTTCACATCCGTAAATACACACTCAAATAAAAATGCTCAAATGACAAATAAAGTCTACATGAATATCAGCAATATATTATGCATTCAGATTGTTACAAATATAAGTCAAGTGTGCTGGATATTTACTCATTAGGCGCCACTAAAATGCGTCCAACATACGTACTCGGTTTGGGCGTTTCTGTCAGGGGCCGTTGGCGATGGACACCCAAAGGTGGCGTCCGCATCTCTTCCTCTTCTGTGAACATCCAGGAGTTATCAATCAGAACACATGCAAGTTTATTGCGAAACCATAGCTCATCTAAATATACTCTATCAATCGTGAGCTTTAGATAAAGCGAATGCGAGACCCATTGGACTACTATTGTGTTAATATCGCCAGCACGTTTACGAATTGTGCATTATAACCCGCCTGTGCGTGTGCCGCCATATGGCCTGCGATGATCTAGTTGATCCGAGGTAATTTTTGGATTGGACTTTGCAAAATTCAATAGATACGAAATAGATCCGATATGATACGATATGAAACAGAAACCGTTTAGCCCTAAATGCCCTTTTGGCCTGTTATGACTTTTCAGCCTTAGCTATAGCTATTGAACCGAGCTGAAGTGGGAAGATAAGATTGATTTGATTTTATAACACTCAACCCACGTTTTCTTTTTATAGTTCAATATGTAGTTTCACATCAACAACAACAAAGTTCCAAATCGAACGATCTGACATTTAAAGACCTTCGATGACCTAAATATTGTGTTAATGTTGAAATGAGCCGAAAGATGACGGAAAAGTTTCGATTTGAAAAATTCAAATGAAATAATCAACACCTGCCGCCCCCACCATGACGGTGCAATCATGTGGTCCAGCACTGACTTGTGGCGGTTGAAGTTATCCAGCATCCGAGAAGCAATTTCCTGAGCAGTTTTGCTGCTCTGGCTAAGACAGTTCCCAACCAATTGTTATTAAACCATAATGTGGTAATTTTTATGTCAGGTATCACATCTAAAAATTGCAGATGAGTGTCGAAATGAGTGTCGAAATGTGGTCAACTGCTATACATCCAGCTTACAACTGGTTCGGTGGTAAAAATATTCACCCTACTTTAGCAGCGACCCCAGAAGGCAGTGCACAACAGAACATACCACATTAACTCCCAGATATGATCCAAGTAGTTATCTCCCCATACCTTGACGGATAATGCGCGGAGATGCATTATCCGAAGCTGTTGCTCCCTCCTGTGCAGGAACGCAGAATCCAGCAGCTGTAATACAGATAAAAATCAGCTCTCCACATATGGACACTATTGGATCTAAGGGTGGGGGATGCAGGCCCCCCTCCCCCCCCCCCACACACACACCGCATGAGCTCAGCGCAAATCAGCTTGAACTGAAATTGACGCATTTACTAATGCAATATAATATAATGCAATATAATTGCCTTTACTAATGCAATAATTCGCCCGTGTAGCTCAGTCGGGAGAGCGCTGGACTCTAGATCTGGCCTACCCTGGCAAGGTGGGTTCGAGTCGCTTCGGCGATCGCTATTTGCTCCGGTGGGGATGACCTGTGGCCGATGGCAGCGGCCGCATTCAAGGTCAGGTGAAGCCAGCGAGCCGGGCCGAGCGTCCTCAGTCGTAAGGGGACGTTAAGCTTTCGACTAAAATGCTGCCGGTGACTAGAATTGCGCGATCGGGTGGTGGGGTCAGGACCTACGCAACAAGCCTAGCTTAGCGTGGGTCCTGATCTCGGAAATCCATCCCATCAAAACATTCGGACTAAATTAAAAAAATATAAGGAAAGTAAAGTTTGTTCTAAATCGTCTATGAATGCCTACGCAAGCGAAATCCGACGAGTTTTCTTAATTTTGTGAACCTTTTTCAGGATTACTCACCCAAAAAAAAACACCCAAAACCACCGTTTTGGATCCGCATGTGCACATGGATCAGATATCACTCTAATACATACTTACATAACGTTATTTAGGCTTGCTGATTGCGAAATATCATACAATTCGAATTTGATATGCAAAACGAAGTGCAGTTCCAGATAAAAATATGAACTTGTTAATTTTGAGCTAATATGCACGCTGTACTTTCTGAACACAATTTTAAACGGTATCCTTACGGTTGAGGAACAGAAGGAAAAGTATGAAAGACCCAATAAACTCAGGAGTGAGCTAGGAGTCGGATACATAACAAAATAAAACAGTAGCGATAGCAATCTCACTCAATCTCATTCAATCTCACCTTGGTGAAAGGCCTCGATGAGGATAGGGTTTATATTGGATCTGGGCTCCCACGTGACCTCGCTGTCAAAGGAACACAGGAAACACAATGGTTAGGAACTGGAAGATAAATGGCAACGGACAATATAAATATACACGTCAATGCAGTCACATGCAAGGGGTTATATCCAGGGATGGGAATGTGTATTATTGTTGCCTATTAAAATATATGTTAAAGGGAGTGTGTCTACTCACATTGGTCATATGGAGTTAGGCACATAGGATAGTAGAGCAAATTTTTCTGAATTAATCCATAGCTGCATTTATCCAGTATAACCCTAGTTGCTGAGATATTCCGTTTACCCCAGCAGAGGTCTGGCAGACAAAAGTTACCAGTGTTTACCCCAGCCTACATCCACCACTAGAATTTGATGCAAACTTGCCAACGTATCGATAGCGTAAACCAATCACATTTCGACAAAACAGCTCGTGAGCGCTGATAGCAGCATTCGAACAGAGCCCCGGTTCTGCTTCGACTGTTTGTATACAATAACCACATTGCTGATTGTCTTACTTGCGCCGATTTTCTCTTTCGTGTTTGCCTTCACCATAGTGAAAACCACTTCATCGATATTTATACCGAAGTAAGTCGAAACAATTTAAGCGAAATTTCCATTATCGGAGGCCTATATATGAATTGTATCGCATTCAAACGTGATAACAGCTGCTACTTATCGTAGGAAAAATGTGTTTGGCAATACAAAACAGTAGACACATTCCCTTTAAATACTACAACAATCAACATCATAATATCTATGTCTCATAACATCCCCCATCTTCCTAAAAGTGATGGTGCCATTGACTCAGGCAATGGTTCTCATCGTCAAAGATGCTGTTATCCCTTTTTGGTCAGCATTATTGCCCCTTCCCGTTTTGTACTCAGTGTAAAGCCAAGTGGTTCAACATACATACCATTAGCCATTTACCACCATCGTTATCAATAGACATGGATAGATATAGGCAGACATGTGAGCTGCAACGATTGGTCTAACAAAAAAAATGTTAGTCTATTGGCGCGGTTTCGTAGATTGGGTTAGGTAAGGAAATTTAACAACAAAAAGGTGTTTCGTGGGAGGGTGCTCTACAAAGTTCCTCCAAGATGAAAACGGTAATACGAATTGGTCATTATCTTCCCTTATTTGGTTATATATTCGGTGTGATAATGTAGGGCCGAAATCAGAGACAGTGGAGCGAAAGGGGTGAGGTTAAAACGCCTATCGCCAACTTGCGCTAAATCGCCATTAGATCGAAATTTTACCTCGAATGGCATGACCTGAAGATCTGAAAATCACGCTCTATATGTAATTTGACCCAAGGAATCGATTGAGACCACTTTTGAGCAAATCGGACTTAAACTTTAGGCTCTAGCGCGTTTCAATACTTTGACCTGATATTTGACCTGGGAGGTCAACCGCTATCGCAAAATGACCATGCTAATTAAAAAATAGGTCCATTTTGCGATAGCGGTTGACCTTCCAGGTCAAATTTCAGGTCAAAGTATTGAAACGCGCTAGAGTCTAAAGTTAAAGTCCGATTTGCTCAAAAGTGGTCTCAATCGATTCCTTGGGTCAAATTACATCTGGGGCGTGATTTTCAGATCTTCAGGTCATGCCATTCGAGGTAAAATTTCGATCTAATGACGATTTAGCGCAAGTTGGCGATAGGCGTTTTAACCTCACCCAGCGAAAGCTGGGGTAGACATCCGTATGATGCGTACGTACAGTACGTATGCATATATATGTGGTATATAGCATACATGGAACTTACTTAAACCCCTGCCACTTTATTTCATACATCTCGCAGGCGGGATCACATGCGATGATTAACTCAATAAAGAAGCGTTCCTGAAAGAGAAAAAAAAAACATACAGATTAGGAAACACATCAACGCAGCACCAAATCAACGTGCTTATTTGACTGAGACAATGACATATACGCTGATGCTAAGAGGTATGTAAGTATTACGCAATGGAGCTACATCTCGAGCATATACATCAGTTTTACATTGAACGACCATTGCTTAAAAAAACTCATTCAGACAGAAATTTGATAGGCAAGTACGTCCTTCTGGGGCGGTTATTTCCAAAGTACGATAGAAGTAAAGGACAAATGTCACTCACACAGACTTACACGTGCACCCACACACGCACAAATCCCCACATTTAAAATGGCAAGCTAACTCAAAACCTAGCATCATAAGTTACAACTCGGCACCGTGTCTGAACTAGCGATGCCACAAATTTAGAAGCATGACACTAACCTCCACATGTTTCCTCCTTTTCCTTGGCATCCCAAGCGCTCCGTTCTGCAACACAGAACAATATCAGCGAAGTATTAATCTGCCAGCCCATGTAGCTGAGTCGGGAGAGCACTGAGCATAAAATCCAACTTGTCCCGACAAGGTGGGTTTGAGCCGCTTCTGCGCTCTTATCAAATACATACCAATACTTAAATAAATAAATAAAAAAACACGATAGTGAGATACTGCATAAATGAAGGTCGGTACGAATTTCGCATGAAGTAAGAAGAGCTGTCAAAAATGGCAAAGTATTTACAAGTTTAAATTCCTGCCTTGATCAAAGTTGGACATGATATTGATGACACATTGACAATCTTGGCGCACTATTAATCTCCCCAATGGCAGTAACCCGCCATTGACCGAAGCAGGGCAAATATTGGCACTGGCAGATCCAGCCCCTTCTCGCGGGGGGGGGGGGGGGGGGGCCCGGGGGCAGTGTCCCAAAATTTCATTTTTGTTTGGGTGTCAGAGTGGAAAATCCGAGCCAAAAAGACCATGAGAGTGGAAAATTATGTAGAAAATGGTGCAATATCGATTTATTTTGAATCTGAAAAGCAGTAGTTTTCGTTTAAATCATGTATTTTTAGACAATATTTATGTCAGAATACCACAATTCATAATTTGGGAGTGGAAAATTCACTCCTCAATGGGAAGTGAGAGTGGAAAATTATTCACATTTGGGTGTCATTTCCCACCCAAATTGACCAATTTTGGGACACTGCCCGGGGGGGGGGGGGCATTTTTCGGTTAGCGAAACGTCCCCAGGGGCGGATCCAGCCGGCCGTTGGGGGGGGGGGGAACAGTTTGGACATTTCCTACCCGAGGCCACTCATCTACTGGAGGGGGGAGGAAGGATTGGGGGGGGGGGGGGGTGCGGTCGGAAATATTTCGAACTCAATTATTTCCATTCAACGCTCATAGGAGTAATGTTAATGAGTTCAGCAGAATCCCATTTTATCTAGTGTAAACTGAATCGCTCAGTATAGGTACGGATCATTTTTTTTACTACCATGGGGGAGGGGGGGGGGGGGGGCTGTAGTCGCAGATATTTTAAACTCAATTATTTTAATGCACCGCCCATAGGCGTAATATTAAAGTTCAGCATAATCCATTGGCTACGTCCCTGACCTACCCCAATGTCGAATTTCTCCCTGGATTTGAGTTACTTCGTTTTGCAGCCACACCATTTTTTAAATTTACAAAATGAGGTTTTCAGCTTCCTGACCTTAAGGGATATCGAAGAAGGAAAGATATCAGATTGAAATTGTTAGTGCTCCCACATTGTCATCTGGGCGGGTACAAACACGACATGAACAGGGTACATATCTTCGGCGGTAGCCGGTAGGCCGTATTCTTTCGCGGGAGGATAGTGAGGACAGAGATGATTGAAAACGTTTTCTGGTTTCCTGAATGGTGCTAACGCATTGCTGACGCTCAGCAATCAAATCACCAAAGTTGTCATCAGTCATCACCCTCACATAATGTTGGTTGGATGGTTTGTGGACCAAGCACCATATCCTGTTGGGACCAAGTGCAAATTGGAACTCTCACCCTGTTCCGAGGGTATATGGGGGCCGGTCGACTGTTTCAGAGGCCCGCCCAGGGATTTGACCCCGGGTCAGCCCGTTACATAATAAACACGACGCTTGCGCCAATCATAAGCCGCACCCGTATGCGTTTCGTTTTGATCTACAAATCGCTGCCTAATTCCTTTTCATGTCTTTCTCAGCACGGAAAAGTTAGACATAGCGCCATCAAACAGACGGCAAATGGGTGCGACTAAAAGTCTACGCCCATTTGCGAAAATCGCCATTTGATCGAAATTTTTCCTGGAATGGCATGGCCTGAAGATCTGAAAATTACGCCCTCAATGTAATCGATTGAGAACACTTTTGAGCAAATCGGACGGCAACTTTAGGCTTTAGCGCGTTGCAATCCTTCGACCTGAAATTTGACCTGGAAAGTCAACCGCTATCGCAACATGGACCTAAATTTTAGAATCAGCATGGTCTGATTGACATATGAAAGAAGTTTGGGGAAAATCGCCCTGGATCGTAGATCAAAAGTAACCGAGTGCCGAGTGCTTGGGGTTGGTGCCGGTGCGGCCCTGTTTACTGCGACAACTTTCGATATTCCCCAAAATTCGTTTTTAGGTCAATCAGACCGTGCTAATTCTAACAAGAAGGTCCATTTTGCGATAGCGGATGACCTTCCAGGTTCAATTTCAGGTAAAAGAATTGAAGCGCGCTAGAACCTAAAGTTACCGGCCGATTTGCTCAAAGGCGGTCTCAATCGATTTCTTGGGTCAAATTACATCGAGGCCGTAATTTTCAGATCTTGAGGCTATGCCATTCCAGGTAAACTGTCGATCAAATGACGATTTTCGCAAATGGGCGTAAAAACTTTTAGTCGCACCCGCGGCTAATAGGCTTTTGATCTACAAATCGCTGCCAAATTCCTTTTCATAAAGTTTATTTTTTGCAAAACGAAAAAGGACATCGCGCCATCAAAGAGGCGGCAAATAGGCGAAACACTCGTCAAATTCTATATTTTTGGGGGGTGGAGGGGGGAGGGGGGGAAAAGATACTCTCAGGGCTTTTGGGGGTCCATGGCCCCATCCCCCCTTGGATCCGCCCCTGAACGTCCCATTGTCCTCTCCTCCAAAAAAAAATCCCGATCGAATTTCCGTAGCGGATACGTATTGGTATATTTTGTCATTTGAAGCTCTGTTGCACACCCATTTTGAAACTTTCGCTTAAGTATCTGGATTAACATTTAAGTTACACTTATTAGTTATTTACACTTATTCTCCCAATTACCATATCACAATCGCACCACAGCCAACCGCCACCGATCACAATCGTGCTCATTTTGGAAAGATGACACAGCAGCATTAATGAACACGGGTAGCAGAAACTGTTCGGGGGCGGGGGGGGGGGGCATACTTGCATTGAATGCCCCTCCCATATTCCTGTGGGGGGGGGGGGGGGCATTGGCCCCAAATGCCCCCCCCCCCCCTGGATCCGCCAGTGAATATTGGCCATCCCCTCCCGGATTTTCGTAATTGGCAAGCAACGTACGATATCGACGTGAAACTTTCAGTACCTTTTTAGCATCAAATTGACGTCTTCCAGAAATTTTCGAGAAAAAACAAACAAATAAAATTGAAATTTATATTATTTTATCTTATTGTATTAATTGAATTATTTTAATTTAATTTTTAAATGGAAAAACATCGAAAATGAACAGAGTAAAGCTGCTGTTTATTGTGTGTGTAGTGGATGAATCAAGGCTTCCAGGAATGCTACCGGCGCCCCTATTATTATACAAGTATCACTCAAACGCGTGTTTACAAATTGCAACCAAGTTAAGTCGGCCTTAACTTGGTTGCAATTTGTAAACACGCCACTCAAACACGAATTACAAAGCAGCATTAGCATAAAATTGCCTCTTACCTCTTACAAAAATGATAAATAGTACGATCCATTCCATGGCCTCTCAATGCTAAGTTGAACCTCAATTGACGGGAAAGACGTCTTATTTTTTCGTCTATGGCTTTTAACACTACGCAGTCAGCTGAGTGTGCCGCGCCGTCCGCTAATTATAAAATGACGTCACGGCTTGGGTCGCGTATTACACATATCTACAAGCCCACATGTACACCTGTCACTTCTCGGAACAAATAGATATTCAGCTCATTTCCAACAGACAGATACACAGCTTGAATCACCTTAAAAAAAACACCACAATTCGCTGCATATCACAAATCTAGTCACTGCAGATTCATGGCACCATTCTTTGGCTAGGTACATTATGATTACTCGTTACTCGTTGATACTCATTACTCGTTATGATCTCCTACATTGGTTCCATACAGACATAAGAGGCCAGCATTTGATATAGGCGACTATTTACGGACAGACAGGACCAAAAGTGTCATGTCAGTACAGATAATTCACCTATTGTGTGAGGGTCCAAGAACTGGTCATGGTGTTAAGGTTAGGTTTATATTGTTTATATGAATGGATTTTTTGGCGAGTAATTGTGATCTAGTCAAAGAATGATGTCAAAGCAGCAGTGACTAGATTTGTGATCTACAGTGATTTGTGACAATTTTTGAAGGTGATATGAGCTGTGTACTGTCTGCTGGATATGAGCTGAATCTGTTTGTTTTGAGAAGTGACAGGTGGACATGAGCGATTGTAGATGTGTAATCATGTTATGTGTTAGTGAATCCAGACCCCACCCCAATTTGGAACGTGAGCAAGATGTATGTTAGATTTTCCAATCACAAATAACTCATCCTTGATAATGTGTTAGTCATGAAAGCTCAAATCTTGTTTCATATTTTTTAAGTACCTATAAAAGTGAAGACATCACTGCCAAAATCTTATCATTTTCCATCAACTTGAACTTCTTTACATGTGAAAATGTTGTATCACGGAACTAATAATGCTACTTGCAATGCTCTGTGCCATTACTGTCTCCACAGCATCATAGCATGGAAAGTTTGGTGATCTAGGACATGTTCGCTGATAGCAGTTGATGCAACACAAATCAAAATGAGATTGCTTCAGGAAAAAATGGGTCATGCTATTTAAGTCTTCCACCATTACAATTAACGGGGTATATTTCAACTGCACCAGGTCTTTATACTGGACACATTTTTCATCAAAAATGGCTTAAAACTGTTGAACAGCAACAAGAAAGTGTGATAAACACTATATTGCAGCTTCAGCTTACCTTATCATCTAAAAAACAGCTATTCTAAAGACTGCATTTTCACATGCCGTCTTCAGAATTGTGGGTGTCTGTTGATATAATCTGTGGCGATCAAGGATGTGTGTAAATAAATTATGCTGCAGAGGCCATGATTGCGCATGCGCCGGCAGCATAATTTTTTCCCAGCCAAAGGAAGCCACAGGGTGCTTCTGATTGGCTGTTTGCTCCAGAGCATGACCCATAATGCATCACCAGATGAAGGCGACACAGGGCGGTTAGGTTAGGTTAGGTTAGGACCTAACTTAAGAAGTGCCCTGTGTCACCTTCATCTGGTGATGCATTATGGGTCTGACACAAACAGCCAATCAGAAGCGCCATGTGGTTTCCTTTGGCTGGGAAAAAACATGCGGCACAACCAGCAGCAATAAATTCTGGTACCTACAGGCAACAATTCAAACTTGGATGACATTAAGAACAATACCATTTTGGTAGGAGATTTGCGGGAGTTATAATACAAATGTATATGAATTTATTATATTATCCTAACCTAACCTAGCCTACTGATAATCTGTGCGGGGTTTGTGCGTTGTGTTTCACAGGAATATATTTCAGGCAAAGGGAAAAACAAATTTGTTTGGTTAAGTATTGTGCTTTAGGCTTCAGACCTTGGCCTGAAGCCTAAAGCACAATACTTAACCTAACAAATTTGCTTTTACCGTTGCCTAAAATCTTTGTCTGTCTTCGGCACAATGCTTTTGATACCTGTTTTCCCATGATTTTGCTTTATAATAAATTAATTTTACCAATAATTTTATGTTCCTATTCATTAAAAAGAATAAACCCATAAAATTTAAGAACACAACATTAATAACATTCAAAATCAATGAGTTGTCAATCTTTGTGTGACACAATCAGCTGACGGCAGTCCTGTTAACAACACTCAGCACCAGGGCTGGCACCGGGGTCTGAGGTGGTGACAGTAAGATTCATAAATATTAAAATTATTAAAATTACAGATGTCTGATCATGTTGGTAAACATCAATATTTACTAAGAGACACATTCTCTATTGAATGGTGTGCATATTGTAAGGATCCTATATATATATATATATTTGTCTGATGTGGTTGTAAAATATACCTCCAAATTGACTAGCATTCCATTGACTACTCACATAAAGTCTATCTGCACTTCCGAAAACTGGCAGATTAAGATCCAGGATGGGTAATTTTTTCTGGCTATGCCCTCCCTACAATGATAATACACATTTTCCCACTTAGGAGAAAAAAAAACTTAGCTTTCATGAGGGAAACTTTGTTTTAAATCAACAACTAGGTAAAGCATGAGGTAGCAAAATCCAATGAACTTTCAGAAATCAAGGCACTTTTTTATTTGGCACGAAAACCGTCTATGGGCACGCTAGCACAGCAAATGCAGGTACCCCTGGCCCTGCCTGGGGGTGTTTCTATACCATAGTTGGCAAAGTTGCTGTTTGCTGGTATACATTTTGTACTCTTTTGTATTCTGATTGAGGGCTTGAGGTCTCCAGAGCTTGATCCAGTTGACTGAATCCAATCAAATATGATTATTAATCATATCTGACTTGATTATGTTATTTTACCCCTTTCAAAGAGTACAAAAACAAAAATCAAAAGAGTATGAAAGAGTACAAAATGCATACCAGCAGACAGCAACTTTGCCAACCATGTTCTATACTGATACGGAATCGTGGCGTTCCTAAAACTGAAAAAAAACATTCATCTTCCTTACCTTCCGCTTCATTGCTCACTGTTTCACAGTTTCACACAGCAAAATTTATATGCGGCCTTGCAAATAACAACCAACACCACATCACACATACGACAATACAATGGCGCAGCATAAGGAAATCCACTTTTCCTCAGCAGCACCAGCAACGTTGCAAAACATTTTTTTCTCTCGAAAATATGTCTCTTCATAATGGCATTAAAATACAAACCATTGACATTTCAGAATGTAGAAGTTAAAAATATTTTGCATTTGTCTACCTTGCTCGATTTCTAATAAAAAACATTTTGATTCTCGTCTTAAAAAAAAATGATACAGCAGAAGCTTGGCTGATTTGAGCCCGCGTCTTATCGCCAATGTTGGCACAGCTGATCAGCTGAGCAAATCGCGATGGTATCGCCACGTGGTGGCATAATTATAAACTACTTTTTACTAAAATATTTTTAATGGAATCTCAGACATTTTTGGTGGACGTCCACCTAGTTTTTTTATTCTTGATACGAACGTTGCGTCCATCAAAACCTTCATATCTGCTCTTAGTTTTACGTGGACGCGTGACGTCCACCTAAAAAATCCTGTCCATCTAAACCATACAAAAATACCGAAATGTCCACCTTAACCTATATTTGGAAAGCGCCTGGCGAACTCCGTCCGCACACGTGGCATCTCAAGCTGGCCGCCATCAGTGGCGCGCGTGCGGCGGTCGGACACGTCGGCGCGCATCAACACTCGCTGGCGCAACAGTTCTGAGGCGCTGGGGGAAGTGATGAGGTGGTGCATTGCGTCAATGTCGCGTTCGGTGAGCATTTCCTCAACACTAGGCCACCCCAGCTCCCGTAATGACGGAGTGACATGGTCGCGCCGGCCGAGTCCGCGCCTCCGACACCGAAGTGAATCACCTTTTGGACGCGCAGCCTCTGTGCTGAGGTCCAAAAGGCGATTCACTTGGCGATTCACACGCGGTTAAAGTGAAATATTCACCATTTAATTTATTTTCTGCATTTTTAAGTGACACATGTATGGTTTCAAATTGATCGTGCCTCAATTTAAAAGTGATATAACAACATTTTCCATTTCAAAAATTAAATTATGGGAAATTACAAAATATATACTAACATATGGTGACAAACAATATAATCCATCATTATATCTGGTTTGAATGTTATTTGTAAACAAGTCCTAGGGCAAGCAATGAAATAAGTGTTCCAAGAAGCGTGACAACGTCCCTGATTGGTCAATGAAACAAATAGCATACACTAAATACGTCGCTGTCTTTGGCCAAGTAAATCCTCGGAATGCATCACGGTTTTCTCAAACGTTTATTGATTGATTATGGAAACACGATTGAGATAAATGTGTCATGTGTGCATTGTAATATATTAAGTACCTGTTTGTTGAAAATTGATGGGAAAAACATACTTTAAAAAAAGTCGTGAACACTAAATAGTTCGCCGTCTGGGGCAAAGTTAAACTGCCGATTTCAATGCTCTTTTACAAATGCTTGTTGATTGTTCATAGAAGTTTGGTACATATTCGCAAAAGATACATAGAGTGCATGACACATTATATGCCTTCATGATAACTAACAATGCGTAGGAAGGCTAATTTTCGCTCGGTTCGATGTTATTAAAATATTATAATTTAAAATAATGTAATTAAAATATTGTAATTACTTTTTTTATAACATAATCGATCCTGACCTAAACTGTACATCAATTACGGCCACAGGGATCCACGTTTAGAACACTCCGCTTGCATTCGCTCGCTGCGCTGCGACCTCCGGGGGGGGGGGGGGGGGGGGAGGTGTGGTGTCGCCACCCCGGACCCCCCAGACCATCTCGTAGATAAAACCTAACCATACGGCGTAAATAAGTTGTCCGATGTATTTACGCGTCCCCACCTCTTGCGATTGTCAAAAATGCGGAGAAAAGAAGTTCCAGCAACACGTACGAGTACTGAAGAAAAAAACGTTCCAAGAGAAGAAGAAAAGCGTTCCAACGGATCCACGTACGAACGCTTCCAAATGCGGCCCTCCGGCCCTGCCCCTTTAATTGTCAAAATTTACGGAGAAAAGCCGTTCCACCAACACGTACGAGGGCTGACAAAAACAAAACGATCTATCGAAACCGTTCCAACGGATCAAAAATATATACGGATAAAAAACGTTCCAACAACACGTACGAACGCCGGCAAAAAAGAAAAGCTCTAACGAAACTATTCCAACGGATCCATATATTTTATTTTTTACAAAGCGCTTGTAACATATTTTATGGTTCATCCTGTCTTTGAAATAGGGATGCGTGAAACGTCACAGAAAATTTGAAGTGGAAAATCAACAAGTGTTTCATAAACTGGATAAAATCGGATGGAACTTTAACTTCGCATAGATATAAACAACCGTTTTTTCTAACGAAAGGAAATGTTTTCTTGCCTTGCTGATCATGCAATAATATATTTTTATCTAAAGATTCGTCAGGGTTTCAATCGACCTTGCTTCTGCCTCACTATTTGCAAGTCTGCTAAATTAGGGTTTGTTAAAGTATGCGCTTTTGTTTATCAAATATAAACGTTTGGTTTATTGTGTAACGGGGTACATATTCTCAGAATTTTTATATTTATTTATTGTACATCGTGGGATTATCCCCTCTAATGGACCGAGGTCCGGGGGCTATTCCTAATCACGAGTCAAGAAACGTAGAGTGTATAAAAACAGTGGATAGAATATCATGCACACGCACATATTCCCAGTCAGGTACATATACAATAGATTCGTCGCTCTACTCCTTCGTCGGTAACAGGCGCTTCTTCAGCGTACGTTTGAACGACGCCACTGTGTCAGTGGTCGCAAGTTCAGGCGGCAGCTCATTGTAGAGCTTAGCTGCGCAAAACACAAACTGACGCTTGCCCGCAGCAGAGCCGGTGATGCGAGGCAGACTGAGCAGATGGTCTTGCCTAGTACTGCGCACACGATCAGCACGCTCTCGGTTCGTGTAAAACTGCGAAGCCAGATACTCTGGTTGACCGGTGACGCGGATCCGATGAAGAGAGGCCAAAGTCTGGTGATAAAATAAGTCTGCAGACGTGAGCCAGCCTAGCTCTTCCCTAGCAGCCGAGATGGGGTCGAACTTCCTTTTTCCTGAGATTATGCGAGCGGCAAAGTTGATGATCTTTTGAACTGCTGCGATATTTTTAGCCGAACCGTTTCCAAAGATAGTGAGGCAGTACCGAATGTGAGAAAAGACCAGTGCGGATACGATGACAGGCAGGACCTCAGGTGGAAGCTGGTGACGGAGCTGAGCTATTCCCGCCAAGATGCACATGCATTTCTGGCTGACGAAGGTCACGTGGGAGTCCCAGTTGAGGTAGCGGTCGAATATCACCCCCATATTCTTTGCCTCACTGCACGGAGTAAGCGCGACGTCGCGGAATTTAACAGTGAATGCCGGTAAGGTGCGGATATTTTGACGCGTTCCGATCGGGAGCAGTTCAAATTTAGTTTCGTTCACCTTCAGACCATTTGCACAGAAATAGTCATCCAGTGAGGCCAGGACTGATTCTAGACGGGCGATGAGACCGGGCAAGTCAGATTTAGGGCCAGAAACGAGAATTTGGGTGTCGTCGGCGTACTGAACAACAAATGCTCCAGCTGCGTGAAGGCTGAGGTCATTTGTGAAGATAGTGAAGAGCAGGAACCCCAGTGAGGGTCCCTGGAAGACTTCTTGGTCGATAGGTCGCGGGTCCGAAATCTGTTTGTTGTTGCCCGAATCGGTGAAACTCACGCTTTGAGTGTGCCCAGAGAGATAATTTTCGAACCAGCTTGTCTCGATGCAGTGAAGCTGCAATTTGGATATCAATTTGGAGTGGCTGATGACGTAAAATCCCTTACTCAGATCAATCAGGCAAAGAATCGAAATTTGGCTCTGATCCATGGCCGAGAGCGCACGGTCCGAGATGCTGAGAAGGGCGGTTTCCGTGGAGTGGCGCGGTCTGAATCCGTGCTGGGTTGGAGTCGGAAGGTGATTAGTAGAGAGGAAACTGTGTAGTTGGGTCTGTACGAACTTTTCCACGATTTTGGAGATGAACGGAACTAGTGAAATGGGTCGGTAGTTGGACGGGTTCTCGGAGTCACCTGACTTGAAAACTGGATGGACGAGGGCATGTTTCCAGACAAGTGGGATTTCTTTTCGAGTGATACTTGCGTTGATTATATGCAAAAGATGGAGCCGATGACGTTAAAAGCCAGTTTGAAAATACGAATGCAGAAACCATCAGGCCCACTCGCCGATGTGCTGCGCATAGTAAAAACAGTGTGGTGGAGCTGCATGAGTGTGATAGGCTGTAGGCTGAAGGCGCAAGCCCCAACTCTGGACAGACGGACTGGGACATCCGGTGCGTCACCCCGGCTAGCCACCTCGGCAGCCGATCTCGGGCCTACGTTAACAAAAAACTCGTTCAGCGTCTCGGCGCTGACAGCTGGGACACGCTCGGGCCGGCCCTCTTCCCGCTGACCGTGGGACGAATGTTACGCCACACCGAGCCGGGCCCGTCAGACTGAATCCAAGCGGCAGTGTCTGCTATCCTATCCGCTCGGATGGCGGACTTGACTGCCCTGTTGGCCTCTCTGTAAGTATCGGATTCGTGCCCGTCAGAATATTCCAAGGCACTGGGCCTGACTCCTCTGACAAAGCATTTCGAGCCGGCGGCGGCAGACGTCCCCCCTCTCCTCGCATCCAAACCAGACACGCAAAAACTCGGGTCAGAAGCCCGAGACTGCACTCACACAAAAAAATCAACACCCGCGCAGGGTGTCGACACCCCTAACTCGTGTGATGCCCACACAACCTTAAATACGTCGCCTGGAAGGTGTTTTCTTTAGCACTCAGGGAGGTGTACCGGAACAACCGTGATCGTCGCTGCATGGGGTGTATAGGTTTAACGGAACACCCTTGATAACCGCTGCATGGGGTGTCGAGGTGTCGCAATACGCATGCGTGGGAAGTCGATTGACGCCTCAGCCGGGCGTATTGCGTGAGTTCGTTTACCATTGGGAGAGGAGTAACGTCACCGCTGCATGGGGTGTCGAGGTGTCGCAATACGCATGCGGGGGGTGTCGATTGACGCCTCAGCTGGGCGTATTGCGGGAGTTCGTTTACCACTGGGAGAGGTGCGGCCGCCGCCTAGCGCCGGCTCAGAGACGTGTCGCAACTCGCAAGACTCATGCCAATCTGAGCACTCTGACCTGGCCCTGACCACTCGCGCCAACCCTCCCAATCTGAACAACTAAAAATTAGTACATTTCCGTGCAACACCATTGTATTAACAAAACCGTGAATTATTGTGAACAGATCCATGTATCAACATCAACATCAAAAATCATTTTCATCAAGTATGCTCATAAATAGTCATAGTTACTATGGATCAACAGTCAGCTACGTATATTCATATGTTTATAGAACCTTGGTCAGTGCAGCTCCGACCGGGTAATCAATACAATTGGTTGTGACGGGAGGGCATCAAACATATAGACGCTATCATACCTAATGTTTATCGATCACAAATTCACAACTACATTTCTAAGATCAAAAGAACGCACGAAAGAACGCACTCACAATTAGGTACTTATAACTCCGATCACGATAGCACGATTGACAGCCTTTCGCAACTCAACGGCAACTTGAACACTGACTACGGTCGACGCACGCACTCTGCACAACCTGCCGCGGCAAAGGTCACTGCGCAACTGAGCCGGCGCGGCCGGCCGGCGGCGATGTGCGCGGGCAGATAACGCCGCGCCGCCGTCTGCGTCACGACACCCCAAGCAGCGGCGACCGTCACACCTCTCCCAGTGGTAAACGAACTCCTGCAATACGCCCGGCTGAGGCATGAATCGACAACCCCCGCATGAGTATTGCAGCACCTCGACACCCCATGCAGCGGTGACGAATACACAATGCGATGGTGGTCGGCACTGACACACCACGCAGGTCTTTGTCAGGGGTTAGCGAAGCGTCAGGGGTTAGGATAGCGAAGCCTTAACAAATACACTCCATGCATGAGTACATTTCCAAATTAACCCCTGTGGTAGGATTTAACACCCGGGCGTGTGTAGTGATTTTGTGAGTATGCAAGTCTAGCAACTGCAGTCATCACAACCATCGCCAGAACAGCTGAGCAAGCGAGACCAGGAGCGTCGCTGACAGGGGGGTTTGGGGGGGGGGGGGGTCGGACCCCCCCCCCCCCCCCCCCACACACACACACTTTTGAAAACCGGGGGAGGGGTTGACCCCCCCCCCCCCCCCACACACACACACAGACACTCTTTTTATGGCGGCCGACCCCCCCCCCCCACACACAAAACTCTTTTTTATGGCGGAAGCTGATTCTAGCTGGCATGTAATTCCTATTAAAATCAAGATTGGAAGATGAAAAATACGAATTGGCATGGGCGTAGCTTCTCCAGAAAAGTTATAAGGGGGGGGGGGAGTGGCCGAGCTGGAAAATTCGCTTAAAGTATCATAAAAATCCGCCCCTGTAGCTCAGTTGTGAGAGCGCCGGACTTCTGACTTCACCCGGTAGTGGCAGCCCGGGTTCGAGTCGCTTCGGCGCTCGCTATTTGCCCCTCACTGGGATGGCCTGTGGCCGGTGGGAGCGGTCGCACTCAAGGTCAGGTGACGTCAGAGGGCGGGGCGGACCGTGTCCAGGTATGTCGGGCACGTACAACTTTCGCTTCTAAATTCTGCCGGACGTCAGCAAATTGCTTGATCGGGTGGTGGAGTCAAGGCCTGCGCAACAAGCCATGCTTAGCGCGGGCCTGACCTCGTACATCCATCCATTCAAAAACATTCGGACTAAATTGATAAATACAAATCCACCAAAATGAAGATTTCTCCCCTAATTTGACCCACTTCCTCGTCCAAGTTGGGGTGGCTGAAGGTGTGTGTGTGTGTGTGTGTGTGTGTGTGTGTGTGTGTGTGTGTGTGTGTGTGTGTGTGTGTGTGTGTGTGTGTGTGTGTGTGTGTGTGTGTGTGTGTGTGTGTGTGTGTGTGTGTGTGTGTGTGTGTGTGTGTGTGTGTGTGTGTGTGTGTGTGTGTGTGTGTGTGTGTGTGTGTGTGTGTGTGTGTGTGTGTGTGTGTGTGTGTGTGTGTGTGTGTGTGTGTGTGTGTGTGTGTGTGTGTGTGTGTGTGTGTGTGTGTGTGTGTGTGTGTGTGTGTGTGTGTGTGTGTGTGTGTGTGTGTGTGTGTGTGTGTGTGTGTGTGTGTGTGTGTGTGTGTGTGTGTGTGTGTGTGTGTGTGTGTGTGTGTGTGTGTGTGTGTGTGTGTGTGTGTGTGTGTGTGTGTGTGTGTGTGTGTGTGTGTGTGTGTGTGTGTGTGTGTGTGTGTGTGTGTGTGTGTGTGTGTGTGTGTGTGTGTGTGTGTGTGTGTGTGTGTGTGTGTGTGTGTGTGTGTGTGTGTGTGTGTGTGTGTGTGTGTGTGTGTGTGTGTGTGTGTGTGTGTGTGTGTGTGTGTGTGTGTGTGTGTGTGTGTGTGTGTGTGTGTGTGTGTGTGTGTGTGTGTGTGTGTGTGTGTGTGTGTGTGTGTGTGTGTGTGTGTGTGTGTGTGTGTGTGTGTGTGTGTGTGTGTGTGTGTGTGTGTGTGTGTGTGTGTGTGTGTGTGTGTGTGTGTGTGTGTGTGTGTGTGTGTGTGTGTGTGTGTGTGTGTGTGTGTGTGTGTGTGTGTGTGTGTGTGTGTGTGTGTGTGTGTGTGTGTGTGTGTGTGTGTGTGTGTGTGTGTGTGTGTGTGTGTGTGTGTGTGTGTGTGTGTGTGTGTGTGTGTGTGTGTGTGTGTGTGTGTGTGTGTGTGTGTGTGTGTGTGTGTGTGTGTGTGTGTGTGTGTGTGTGTGTGTGTGTGTGTGTGTGTGTGTGTGTGTGTGTGTGTGTGTGTGTGTGTGTGTGTGTGTGTGTGTGTGTGTGTGTGTGTGTGTGTGTGTGTGTGTGTGTGTGTGTGTGTGTGTGTGTGTGTGTGTGTGTGTGTGTGTGTGTGTGTGTGTGTGTGTGTGTGTGTGTGTGTGTGTGTGTGTGTGTGTGTGTGTGTGTGTGTGTGTGTGTGTGTGTGTGTGTGTGTGTGTGTGTGTGTGTGTGTGTGTGTGTGTGTGTGTGTGTGTGTGTGTGTGTGTGTGTGTGTGTGTGTGTGTGTGTGTGTGTGTGTGTGTGTGTGTGTGTGTGTGTGTGTGTGTGTGTGTGTGTGTGTGTGTGTGTGTGTGTGTGTGTGTGTGTGTGTGTGTGTGTGTGTGTGTGTGTGTGTGTGTGTGTGTGTGTGTGTGTGTGTGTGTGTGTGTGTGTGTGTGTGTGTGTGTGTGTGTGTGTGTGTGTGTGTGTGTGTGTGTGTGTGTGTGTGTGTGTGTGTGTGTGTGTGTGTGTGTGTGTGTGTGTGTGTGTGTGTGTGTGTGTGTGTGTGTGTGTGTGTGTGTGTGTGTGTGTGTGTGTGTGTGTGTGTGTGTGTGTGTGTGTGTGTGTGTGTGTGTGTGTGTGT
>JAXIVJ010001713.1:62500-82500 GCA_036785665.1 Chirona hameri
CGATTTTTCCCCTACTTCACGGAAGGACGAGCGAGCTCGAAGCGCTCGCACGTAATTACCGATGTATTCATGGCTTTCATATGACTCATATTACGTCCTGGTGTTATCCTGCCTTTACGGGAGGGTGATTCCTGGTTTGATTGACAATCAGTAATTTGATCCATGTCAAAGGCAGGAGGTGTGTACGAACGTGCATTACTATGTGCTTTGGAACGTGAGATGCAAGGCAGAACTGTATAGAGGTATAGAGTTTTATTAACACGCGCCCTGGAGGGCTTCTGAAAATTACACGCAATGGAGGGGGGGGGGGGGGCAGATAAAGGCCCCGATAAGAAATACAATAACGAAAACCATAGGGTGGAGAGGTTCTGTGTGGAACTCTGTTTTGTGAAAATGCTATGAGCCTAGGTTATTATCTCCAAGGTCAAATGAGGTCAAATATGCTAAAATGTGATTGTTATGCGCTTCTTGGCTTGACATTGTTATGGAACGCAGTGATTGCGTGTATATGTATATACCCCACAATTGGCTTAAATTATTTGTTGGCAAGTCTAATGATACAGTAGGGATAATAGACGTTGCATTTGACCTCACGCCATTTACATACCAGTAAGGCGCCGTAGTTAGCGATGAACGAGCGAGCGCGAAGGAAATATATGGCGAATTTCAACTCGATCGAGCAAGTAGTTTCTGCGATACAAAAAAGGGTGTGCCCGTGCAGAGGTACCCCACCCCTGACTTATGGGAAAGTGGCGACTGGCTTTTGGTGGTGTAACAAAACAATTCATAAATATGAGCACAGCAAAGGAGAAACTTTAAAATGCTAGTCACGTTTGCCATAAAATAGCATTTAAAATCCAATAATACAACACATCCCAAAGTTACTTAGAAATACTATATGTATAGTTGCCTGCATGTAGCCAAGTATATCTGTTGATGATTATTTATTTACTCTCCATGTGAAGCTGGCACTGATGCTTCGATGTTAAGTGAGCTGCAGATTGTCTTGCGCGCGATTCTTTCTTTCATTTCGTTACTGTTGATCCGGACATCCAGTTACTGTATGGTGTATACGTGCAGAATAGCAACGGATTGATAATTGGATGTTGGATAGCTGGGATAGTTCATGTATAGCTCGCATTTCACTCAGTCATCTGTAAACTGTTTGTGAAAATCAAACAGATAATAAAACCTATGTTAATTCTATGGTGTTTAACTATTTTCAATTTTGCACATGTTCGTTTTTTTAGTCGCTTTTACTACCCTCCCCCGGGCGCCGACTCAATTACAACCCCAACGAAAAACAAAAAGTTCCGCCTCTGTGCATAGGTGGACACCTTATGTCCACTCAAACTCTGAGCAGCTTAGCTTATGGACGTTTGAGGGAATGTTGTTTCAGTTGAACAACTGGTTGGTTTAGGTGCGAGGATTGCCGTATAGTGTGTGGGTGAAGTAGTGTGGGTGCCGTAGAGTTGTGATAATACCTTCGAAGACAGGATGATGAAGATAAATGTAAGGCGTTGATATTTTGGCACTATGAATATTTCGTCATAAAGTGGACCCATCATATATTGCGTCCACTTATAAGTTCCGTGACGGCATAGCCGGGCCGCCGTGAACGCCGTCTTTACTTTCATCAGTTAAGTGACACTTTTTGTCCCGTGTCTGGAAACGTATCCCGTGACACGAAATATACCGACACTTTTGTCTATTTTCCAAATTATAAGACTCAAATCATTTAAAAGTGTATTGTTATGCCGTCTCTTTACTTGTCGTATCGGTATCAAGGCCAACCGTCGCCAGCTGGCGTGTAAACAAAGTTTGGCGACGGGCGAGGGGACGGAAGCGGTTATATATTAATTATTGAAGTTATAATTACTTATACAAAGTGCTTAGGAGTTGGGGATGACCTCCATAGTTACTAAATGTGATATTTTACATCGATTGGTAGGTTTAGGGATTGACGTAGTTATGGGGTTTAACCCGCGCCGTGCCAGCATGGGCGTATGAACAGGGGGGGGGGGGCAGCCGCCCCCCTAAACATTTTGGATTTTAACATTACGTCTATGGGCGTTGTATGGAAGAAATCGACTTCAGAATGCCTCCTGCCCCCCCCCCCCACCTTGAACATAGTTCCTACGCCCCTGCGTGCTCGGCACCACCTTCGTCGTGACGGGGGGGGGGGGGGGCGTATCGACGCCCCTCCCCGTCTAACTCGGTTTCTATGGGACGTAGACAAAAACCGAAAACACCGTTTGAAAGCTCGTCAAAATGCATTTTGAAACTTTTTCAAGATTGTTTTTATCAGGTCCATATTGAGGTCACCAGATCAAGGGTCAAATTTTCCAGTTCTAGGACTTCGCTCCAGTAACCTTAGGATTTCGCTCACAGGAACTATGCTAGCTAGGAACAAACTAAAAACCACAATGGAAAGCTATTGAAAAATGCAATCGCCAAGGGGTCATCAGATTTAAACTCTGGTCAATAGTTTAGACTCCAGAGGTCATCAAATGTAAAAAAGGCATTTTTTTTTAGCAAAACAGTTTTCACAAATCTGTAGATATGGTGACCAGACCAGGTTAGGTCAACATCGAAATTTGACCTCAGGTCAAGGTCAAGTGGTGACCCAATTAGGTCATGTTGCACATTGAGAGGCGAGCTTCGACGAGACAAACACATTGGTGCCCAGGGGTGTCGTTTTAAGAAAATGATTGGTGGGGCCTAACCGCTCCGCCGAAACCTAACCCTCAATTTGAGTTTCTCCTCGGATTTCAGGCACTTAATTTTGAGCTCCAGCCTCCAATATTTTTTTCTAGTAAAAAATAAGCAAAGGACACTTTTGTCACTACGACACGCCGGATTCAAATATCGTCACGGATGCATATTTTCGGGTTAAGGGGGAGGAAATTTTACCCTTTTGTCCATCCCTGTAACGCACAACCTTTATTCACATGGTGACCGGCTCACTGGTGGATCCAGCCTCTCTCCTTGTGTCTGTGGGGGTGGGGGAGGGGGCATCTTTTTATGGCAAAAAAGTACCCCCTTTTTTCTCCGCTCATTTGCGCCAGTCACCTTATTTTGGTATTCAAGCTTAAGACATTCACTTATCAAATTCAAAACAAATTGTTTTGTGGATTTTTCCTGGAAAAAAACTCTTTTTTTTGAATTTTTGGGGTCAAAAACCCAAAATTTCGCAAATCCGAGATAGCCATTTTGAAGAGAATGTCATTTCACTTCTTTTGACGTTTTCTTTTGCCATTTGCATCCAACTTGATTTTCCACGATTTGTCAAACATTTATCGTTTTTCCACCAAAATTGGCATGCCATGACGTCATTAAAACGTTATTACATCCGAAGGTACGACATCAATTTCACTGAAATTTAATGCGAAGACGTATAGTATAATTGATGCGGCATAAAGTACTGAAAGGTTCACGTTGATATCTATCATAGTTTTCAAGTTATTGAGAAAATCCGGGAGGAGCATATTCTGCCCCCCCCCCCCCCCCATCGGGGCGCGGGTTAAGTGTCACCGGGGCTGCTTGAGTTGCATCAGGTGGCCGTTTCGTCTATCATTGAAATAAAGGGATACATAAAAACTTCAAATTCAATCACTCCAGAGAGAGAAAAATCGTTTTCATGAAGTTTTCTCCTAAGATCATTGTTTTTCACGTCCAATGCAGGGAACGCATGTTGGGGCATACTTGTATTGAATGCCCCCCCCCCCCAGATTCCTGTGGGGGGAGGGCACTTGTTCCTGATGCCCCCCCCCTGGATCCGCCAGTGGACCGGCTCAAGTGAAACTTTTCGATAAAACCGACACCCAGCCCAGACCGGCACAGCAGTACGCTGATGTAGGTTACCCAGTCCAGCATGGAATTATAAAATAGTGCATGAGGGCGGTATCATATTTTCCGCGGAATCGAGGTCTCCCTGTTGAATTTTTTTTACCCGAGGCGCGAAAGCGCCGCGGGAAAAAAATCAACAGAAGACCGAGATTCCGTGGAAAATATAGCGCTCGAGTGTTCTATTTATTTTACCTTTAGCCGTTTTTATATAAACTCGTTCATTTAAAATATATATGCTTTATGACATTTTTTCCAGAATATTTGGGATTCGATATGGATTCAAACGTCAATGAAACCATTGAGGAATTTATCAATATACGTCTGGCTTACGTCTGGTATCGCCGACATACCCTAGGGCCGAAAAGTGATACCACATTGCTTCCCGTTGTAAATTTCAGCGGGCTGAGAGCTGATACCAGAAACACGTGCTAATGTTGGAAACATACCCCGGCATATGGTAAATTTTGTTTTTTGTACGGGATAAAAGCGACGCATTTATATTTAAGTAAGTACATTAGCCCGCGCCGTGCTGGGGGGTGTTTTGACCCCCCCCCCCCCCTCTCAAGGTTTTTCGAGGATAGCGGAAACGGCGGCGCGCAGCGCCGCCGTTTTTGGCACAGCTGTTTGGGCATCAATTACCCACATTATGTATAATTATTGACCTCGAGTCATCTCAGGTCAGGTCACCAAACCAGGTCACGTGACCTCACCTCCAAAAACGTTTGCTGTCGTACCGAAGTCGCAGTTCTTGGATTATCGGTTTCACACTTGCATGATTTCATAAGGTCATATATATCTACAATTCGTTCGTCTTGGATTTTGATATCAGTGACCTAAGGTCGGATTAATTTCGTGACCTCCCATTATAAGTCATTGGGGGAACAATTCGAATTCTTCCTGTTCCGAGGATACGCAAGATAACAGTCCAATTCGTTCTGGATCATGTTATCATAGACCATTATTGATGTCCTAGGTGCAATTGTTGGTCAGTGACCCCTATATGGTCAGCCTAGGTAAACCGAGGTCACCAACATTGTTGTGTCAATAACTCCGACATAATGAGGATAGAGAAGTGAAACCGCCCCTGTAGCTCAGTTGGGAGAGTGCCGGACTTCTGACGTCACCCGGTAGTGGCAGCCCGAGTTCGAGTCGCTTCGGCACTCGCTATTTGCCCCTGACTGGGATGGCCTGTGGCCGGTGGCAGCGGCCGCACTCAAGGTCAGATGACGTCACAGCTCGGGGCGGACCGTGTCCAGGTATGTCGGGCACGTACGACTTTCGCTTCTAAATTCTGCCGGACGCCAGGAATTGTTTGATCGGGTGGTGGGGTCAGGGCCTGCGCAACAAGCTATGCTTAGCACGAGACCTGACCTCGGAAATCCATCCATTCAAAAGGTTCTTCTTCATCCATTCGGGAGACATTGGTGGGGCCCAAATAAACATTGGTAGGGCTTGGGCCCTACCAGGCCTATAGAAAACGATGCCCCTGTAATGGTGCCAGTTTCACTTCTCTATCTTAATTTTGTCGAGAGTTATTGGCAAAAAGGTGTTGGTGACTTCGGATGAACTCATCTGAACATGTAGTGGTCATTGAACAAAATTTGCACCTGGAACTTCAAGAATGGCCTATTATAACATGATCCAGAAGGAATTGGGCTGATATAATTCGTATCCTCAGAATAGGAATCATTTGATTATTTCCCAATTGACTGATAATGGGGACGTCACGAAATTGACCCGACCTTAGGTCACCGATATACAAAATTGGAGGTATACAACTGTAGGTACTATTGCCATTTTGAACTCCTGTAAGTACGAAATAAATCGGCCAAAAACTGTGGCTATGGGACCACCGGAAACATCCCCCCCCCCCCCCGCTCAGAGTGTCCGTCCAGCCTCCCCGGTACAGAGGCGGGTCCCGTCGAGTCTCCCAGGCGCAGAGGAGGTTCCGTCCAGGCTCCCCGGTACAGAAGAGGGTTCTTCCAGCCTCCCCGGCACAGAGGAGGGGTCCGTCCAGCCTCTCCATCACATAGAAAGGTGGGTCCGTCCAGCCTCCCCGGCAGAGAGGAGGGTCCGTCCAGTCTCCCCGGTACAGAGGAGGATCCGTCCAGCCTCTGCGGTACAGAGGAGGGTCCGTCCAGCCTCTCCAGCACAGAAGAGGGTGGGTCCGTCCAGCCTCCCCGGTAGAGAGGAGGGTCCGTCCAGTCTCCCCGGTACAGAGGAGGGTCCGTCCAGCCACTACGGCATATAGGAGTTTCCGTCCAGCCTCCCCGGACGGAGAGGGTCCGTCCAACCTCCCCGGCAAAGAGAAGGGTGGGACCATCCTCTCCGGCACATAGGAGGGTCCGTTCAGCCTCCCCGGCACAGAGGAGGGCCCGTCCAGCCTCTCCAGCACAGAGGACGGTGGTTCCAGCCTCCCCGGTAGAGAGAAGAGTCCGTCCAGCCTCACCGGTACAGAGGGGGGTCCGTCCAGTGTCCCCGGCACAGAGGAGGGTCTGTCCAGCATCCCCGGTACAGAATAGGGTCCGTCCAGCCTCTCCAACACAGAGGAGGGTGGGTCCAGCCTCCCCGGTACAGAGGAGGGTCCGTCCAGCCTCCCCGGTACAGAGGAGGGTCCGTCCAGCCTCCCCGGTACAGAGTAGTGTCCGTCCAGCCTCCCCGGTACAGAGGAGGGTCCGTCCAGCCTCTCCGGTGCAGAGTAGTGTCCGTCCAGCCTCCCCGGTACAGAGGAGGGTCCGTCCAGCCCCCCCCCCCCCCGGTACAGATGAGGGTCCGTCCAGTCTCCCCGGTACAGAGGAGGGTCCGTCCAGCCTCCCCGGTACAGAGGAGGGTCCGTCCAGCCTCCCCGGTACAGAGGAGGGTCCGTCCAGCCTCCCCGGTACAGAGTAGTGTCCGTCCAGCCTCCCCGGTATAGAGGAGGGTCCGTCCAGCTCCACCGTCCGAGGAGGGTCGGGAGATAGTCCGCCAGCCAGGTGGTCAGCGGTTTCGTTGCCGTCGAGGTCGGCGTGCTGGTCACCCACTGTGGAGCGACTCCAATCCCGGCGGTTCTCGAGGACGGGCAGCAGCCACCACACCTCCGCGGCCAGGGCCGTCTTCTGACATGCTGGTCCCCGCTCCAGTTTCTGCAGACCGGATCTGGAGTCGGTCAGGTGGCGGATTGATCGGACACGGCCCAGCTCCTCGCCCGGGAGGTCGACCACCAACTTCAGGTTCTCCCGCATCGTAACCAGCTCGGCCCACACACTGTCCCCCCTCCCCCCCCCCCCCCCCAGCGGGGCTCCTCGCGGTTTAGGCAGTTGAGGTGGTTCAGCACGCTTGCTCCCCCGCACAGCGCACTGGACGAGGCAAAGCCTTGTGCTTCAATATGCTCCCTATTATCACGTCAGACCGTGTTGTCTTGAGCGTATCCTTGACCCGTGCTCTCTCACAGGAACGTCGTCAATGGCTAATGAAAGGCGGCAGCAGGACGGCCTCACCTGTGGACGCGACCAAGTGTTTTCGACCTTTGTCAGCACATAGTATTCTTCTACTAAAAGTATTGGGTGGACAACTCAATGTGTTTGTGACTGTAACGACAGAAATTTGTCACGATTGAAAATTCGTTGATGGACGATTATTTATTATTTTGATTGTATTACCTGCAATAGCTTTATCTAATACATGCGTTATCGATGACAGAAATATGAATGACATTGTCATATCGACATTACTTGTTTGAAAATAAACTTCTTCCTTAGCAGGGCGCGTCCTTTAAAAGTATTATACTTTGTGCTCACTTTGAAGTGTTATGAGCCGTACTGAACGATATAAAGTGATTATTCAAACTTCGCTCAATATCAAAGATGTTTATCTAACGAATCTGCCTGTGAACGGTAATGTGGCTGTGCTGTGACATGTAACTTATATGCTTTCAGAGCTCATAGATCACCTTGAGTGATTCCGATGACGGGGACCTGGCCGCGGCAGGCGGACCTGGCAGCGGCAGGCGGACCTGGCAGCGACAGGCGGACTTGGCAGCGACAGGCGGACCTGGCAGCGACAGGTGGACTTGGCAGCGGCAGGCGGACATGGCAGCGACAGGCGGACCTGGCAGCGACAGGTGGACCTGGCAGCGGCAGGCGGACCTGGCAGTGGCAGGCGGACCTGGCAGCGGTAGGCGGACATGGCAGCGGCAGGGGGACATGGCAGCGGCAGGTGGACCTGACAGCGGTGGCTGCGACCTGGTAGCGGTAGCTGTGACCTTATAGCGGTAGCTGCGACCTGGCAGCAGTAGCGGCGACCTTGTAGCGCCGGGTGCGTCCTGGCAGCGGTGGCTGCGACCTGGCAGCGGTAGCTGTGACCTGGCAGCGGTAGCTGTGACCTTGTAACGCCGGGTGCGACCTGGCAGCGGTAGTTGTGACCTTGTAGCGCCGGTGCTACCTGGCAACGGTGGCTGCGACCTTGTAACGCCGGGTGCGACATGGCAGCGGTGGATGCGACCTGGTGACGGTAGCTGCGACCTTGTAGCGCCAAGTGCGACATTGCAGCGGTGGCTGCGACCTGGCAGTGCTGGCTGCGACCTGGTAGCGGTAGCTGCGACTAGGCAGCGGTAGCTGTGACCTTGTAACGCCGGGTGCGACATGGCAACAGTAGCTGCGATCTGACCTCTCACTCGCAGACAGTGCATATACGTTTAATGCATTATATCGTGAGTGTGCACTGTCTGCAGTGATGTTCCTTCGGAAATATCTCGTGACTTTCACCCAGGTCTTCACCTCGACAATCAACAACTAGAGTTTGTGGCTAACCACCTTGAGCTCCCCGCCCTACCCTTCTCTGTTTACCTTGCCCTGTGCTGCCTTCCCTGCCCCGCTTGCCTTACCCAGCACTACCTTACCCTGCCCTGGCCAGCTTGGTCTGCCCAACCTGAAGGGTGGGGTGCGGGCAGGTTGAAATCCGACAAAATCCGACATGTATGATAGATTTGACAAGATCCTACAAGAAACACCGCAAGATTGTGATGTGTTTTAACGTTGCGTGTAGGACTAGGACTATATAGGATACTTTTGCGATTCTGTGCAAGCCAACCTGCAGGATCATGTAGAATCCATCACAAATTCCGAAAAGTGTATCAAAATCTTGCAGGACGTTCTTGCAGAAACGCGCAGGGTAGTCTTGCAGGATTTTTGTTTTACTTGCAGGAAAATTCAAAATGTTAAGCATTCGTTAGATTCAGATCGTGAATAATTTTCGATCGGCGCATGCTGCGTCCAAATAGAACATTGGTTTGGAATGTACACGTCCTTCCTAATTTTACCACTTGATATTTTTTACTCTTCAATATTTAGAAGACTCGATATTTTGTTGCCCCGGCCGGTCAATAATCCCGGGCCGCCGCCCCGTAATGCAAATAAAGGTAGATTCTTACTTGTGGATGGCTACCTGTGAGCACAAATTATTTTCGGGAGATAGCTTTACCCACTATCTTGTGAAATTATTACCCAGTCGCGACCTGAATCATTATCATTAGCCCGTTAACCCATTGCCTTTTTTTCTCGGGAGGTAACTTGACCCGCTAACCCGTTTACCCGGGAATCCAGGAGACAACTCAGAACTCAGAAACAGGTTCATTCCGACCCATTAAAAATCAGGTGCCCTGGGCCCCTATTAACCCGCACCGTACCGGTGATCGGGATTTCCGGCACAATGCCAGGGGGGGGGGGGCTCTTCTAACTCGGCTCCTACGGGGAGTAGGCGGAATCCAAAATCACCATTCGATAGCTCGTCAGAAGTATGTCGAAACCGTCAGCCATTTTTGTGGCGGGGTTTATCAAAGGTCAAATTTTCCAACTTAAGGATTTTGCTTCAGAAACCCCCAAATATCTCAGGAACTTATGATACATAGGAACAAACGTGAAAAAGTCGAAAGCTCTTGAAAAATGCAATCGCTAGGATGTCCTCAAATGTAAGCTCAGGTCAATAGTTAAGTCTCCAGAGACCAGAGGTCATTAAAGGTCATAAAGGTTATTCTTGGCAAAACAGTTTTTCGTTAATAACTTTGTATGTAATCAATATAGAGCAATAATGCTAACGTCATCGTATTTCTCTCGTCAAAGCGCTTCAAATCATACGCATGGCAAGTGGTTTATATCAAATACAAAGCTTCACCTCATGTCAAGGTCATACAAGGCCATATGCCAGTCCAGGTGGATCACAATGCACATATCCGGAAGCGGCTTGACGAGATTAACACAGTAGTAGCGGTCTCACGCAAAGTTCGCCACGGGCCGGGCTGACCCTATGTGGGCCATGGGCCGGGCCTGTGCTGGGCCTCAGCTTTAACCCTCGCCAGTGCAGACGGGGGGGATGCCACATCCCCCCTCGTTTTTTTCGGCAATAACTCGCGTAAATATCAACCGATTACGATGAAACTTTCAGTACCCTACTTGTGAACTATTTGACACATATTCTGACAAAAAAGTTGTACGTCACATAACCCGTGATCTTTGACCTGTTTCTCAAGGTCATGTCAGGCGCAACTGGCGTCCGTAGTATTGATCTTTGAAACTTATGCAGTTTCATAGTGTTTGTTGTTCAGGAGCATATGCACAGGTGTTTCCAGGTAACAGTTATGGTTTCCATTGAGATGTGACCTCGATTGACCTTTTCAGAGGTCAACCGAGGTCACTGACCTCCGATGACCTGATATTACTTTTTGTTTGCTTCTGGCAGTTTCTAGGACATTTTGTGACGCTGATTTCAAATATGGGATCCAATTTACATAATTATATGTTCTACTGGGGTCATGCGCCTCCACAGGTCAACCGAGGTCACTGATCTCAAATGACCTGACATGACCTGACATGACCTTTTTGGAATTTGGCAGTTTCTAGGACATTTTGTGACGCTGATTTCAAATTTTGCACCCATTTAGCATAATTAAATGCTCATTCGCGATTCTAGCTCGATTAAATTAAATTTACACGCATTTACAATTGTGTTGAATTTTGGGTAATTGACATGACCTCAGAGGTCACCCAATGACCTAGGACCTTAAAATCGGGTATCACTGGCTTTCTCTCGTGACAAGCAACACGCTCGTTTTTGTAATCGAAACTCTAGCTCATTTAGGGGCGAAACGCTAGGGGGGGGGGGTACCAACCCAACTGCACGGTCACGCACTGATCGTACGCTGCATGGGCGAGGGTTAAGGAAATCACCGGGCTCTGGACGGGCCTGGGCTGATCATTTTGAAGTAATGCGGGCAAGCTCAGGTCAGCTTAAAAATATTTGAGCCAGCAGTTCACTTACACAGCAACACACTGTTGCTGTGGCTGTGGCTTTTTGTTTTTTTGGTTAGCATAGTTGGTTCATTGTTTCACATTTATAGTATACAAGTAAATATGCTAGGATAATGATTGCAAATTTTGTGAAAATAATGATATGCTTAATCTGAACGGGCCGGAGGGCCTGGGCCTCAATATTATTAATTTGACCGGGCCTGGTCCGGGCCTGGGCTTGGTGTGCAAGGGCCTGAGCCGGGCCGGGCTGGGGGTTGGTGGGCCCGTGGCGAACACTGGTTTCACATATGTAGCTATCTTTATTCGATCAAAAGTTATTGATAAAAACGTTGGTGACCCCAGACCTTGTAAGGGTCACACTCACAGCAAAAGTTGTACTTGGGTCATCAATAATGAGCTATAATCACATGATCCTGACCGAATTGACCTGATCTGATGCGTATTCTCTGAATAGGAAACATTTGCAATTTTTCCCATTGGCATAATGGGGAGGTCACGTGATCGACCTGACATTATGTCACCGTTATAGAAAATATGAGAGATACGAATTTTAGGTAGGTACCTATGGCATAATTAAATATTATAAGTTTAAAACCGCTACCGGCCAAAAACTGTGGCTGTGGTACGACAGTAAACTTGTTTTGAGGTTGCGTCACCCGACCTGATTATGAAGTCTCCTTCAGTGGCGGCGGATATAGGGGGGGGGGGAAGCTGACTCTCCACTCAAGAAGTTGGGGGAGGAAACATATGATTTTGCCCCCCTCCCTTCCAATACATTTGTAGGAGGGTCCCTCCAAGAAGTTGGTTCGATTTTCTTATTTTTGACCGAAACAATGACCCATGGCCCCGATGTGCCCCCAGCCAGCCTGAGGGGCCTTCTAAGGCCGATAGATGGTCCTCAGTCGGCCTGAGGGGGACCCTCGGTAGGCCTCAGGGGGCACTCAGAAGGCCTGCGACTTCAATATGGGCCTGCCCGACGTTTTTTGGCGACCATTTAGGGGCCTGCAAAATATAGTGGCCTAAATCCGAGGAGATACCATTTCGCGACATTCTTTGTTTGTTTGTTTGTTGGGGGGGGGGGGGGGGCATTTGGCCGTGCGTCCTTTGGCCGAGGGGGGCCCCTGTGTTTATTTGCCCCCCATCCGAAAATACGACCCGCCGTCAATGGTCTCCTTAGTCTATTTTGGTTCGGGAATAAACTAATGGACAGGATCCAGGGGATTCATGGACATTATCCCTATTCCCTGCGGGGACAGATTCTGCCCCCCCCCCCCCCCCGGTGGTTTTTCACTTGCCGTTTCGAAACCGTTAGGCCTAGTGTCTTGAAACTTTGTGAATTTTCCAAAAATGAAATGCCACATATCGTGTCAAAATTTTGAAAAATCGGTCTAACAGAGGCGGTGCCAGGCTCCTGTTTTGGGGAGGGTGTTACGAATGCGGTTGTGAGGCGCATTCTTCCTTCATTGTTTGCGGTGCAATAAATGCGTCAGAAACATTTGCAATGCAATATGCATCATGCATCATGGGGTTGTACATACTTTTGGGCAGAGGCGCACTCAGGTACAAAAATGGGAGGCGATTCCCGCCCTCAAATTAGGTCCAACCTCAAATTAGTAAGATAATAAAAAGTGTTTCGCGCATAGTGCCCCCCCCCCCCCCGACGTTGTTTTCCTGGATTCACCTATGCGCAATATTTTATATTTAACAAATTACAGCAAATAATTCCCAATGTGACGTTTGTGTCGTCCCAAACAATGACGAACAGCACATATTTGTTATCAGAAAATCCCCCCATTTTACATCTCCTGAATACGCCTATGATTTTGCATTGTGGTACTAGTCTTTTAATATTGAAGACCAGTACATTTGAAGCTCAAAAACGTTTGGAGCATGAAAATCGATCAAACCACATCGCCTCAATGACCCTTAAAAAAAACACCCAAAATTTTCATATTTTTTGCCCCTTCACCCCCCCCCCCCCCATTAAAAAAAAAAATGGGACCAAAGGGCAGATATCCGCTTTTAGATCCGCTGATCTTGCCATGACGAATCGAATAGCGTTTTTCCATAGAAATCGACCGAGCGGTTCTCGAGATCTCGGGGGGGGGGGGGGGGGGCAGAATCTGCCCCCCTCCCGCAGGTTAACGTAATTCTGGCCGGAATAGGGTTAATGTCCATGAATCCCCTGGGCCTTGGGGTCCATAAAATTCAGGAACCAAGTCGAAATTGTCAACAACAAAAAATACAGCATTACGAACACGGTAAGACCTGATTCCCGTTTGAGTCGGCCATACGCCAATATACATGCACAAGGGCCCAATTCGTGGATCCAGCACAAGCGCCCAATTTGTCCACGAATTGGGCGCTTGTACTTGATCTGTGTCCATGGAATAATCTGCAAATCTTCTATTGTATTTGAATATTTTTTTGCATTTTGCAACCATCAGAGTGTGGGCCAGACTTGTATTGACTTGTCGTAGTAATATGCAGGGTTTGCTGTTTGTATAAGTGTTCGTGAACAGTTCATGAACAATGTTTGTTTGTTTGTTTATTTGATTGTTTACGAATTTCATTATCAAGGTCATCTGTTCACGACAAAATGGTTGTTCATGAACAGTTCACGAACGTTCATGAACTGTTCATGAACAAATATACATTACTTAGTTTTTTAGTATTTGAGTTCACATTTCGCTGTCCCATCTTTAATTATTTGGAGCATGCTCACTATTTTGGTATGAAACGACTAAAATTATTACTGGAGTTTCATACCAAAATAAATTATTACACCATGTTACTGGAGATTACTGGTTTCGGGCTCGCCATAAATATAGCCATAAAAATAGCAGCCAATCGTATTGCTTACGTTAGACCGGGTAAAATGCAAACGGGCCGATGCTTACGGGCCGGGTCAAATGCAAATTTGTCTAGTAAGTTGGCGAGAAACCTCACGGGCGCTGCGCGGGCTCGGTAATTAAATAATTATTTGAGACAAAATAAAAGTTTTCAAGGAGGCATGTATTGTGAAACTCAATCACCACGAGCGTCGAAACCAGGACTGGGTAATGCACCCATATTTTTCAGACTCAATCGATAGGCCTTTGATCGTAGCATGGGAATAATCGCATTTAACCCTATTTGTAACAGGCTCCTGGCTACCCCTATTTGTAACAGCGGGGGGGGGGGGGGGGGGGGCGGATTCCGCCCCCCGGAGATCTCGAGATCTACCCGTCCGATTTTCAAAAATGAAACGGTGTTTGGTTCCCCTCAACACGATCTACATTTCTAAATAATACACGAAATATAAATTTTGGATAGGGGGGCAAAAACGACAAATTTTAGTGGTGTTTTTGATCCAACATAGCTTTCATGTTTATCGACCGATTTTAACACAACTAATAAGAATTGATAGAGATTGAATTGGAAATTGATATATGACGGTGACGTTTGCAAATTCAAAAATCATAGGCGTGTGCAGTTCACTCAATATGGGGGTGAAGTAAATGCGTAATAAAACCATTTTTTGATGTTTTTTTAAAAATAAATGAAGTTGTATGTGATTGTGATTTTAGACAAAACAGTTAAAATCATATTTTTGCCATAGGCGGTACCAGGTTAGTGAAAAAGGAGGTCAAATTGGAAAAAAATATTAACCGCAGACAAGTTGCTACCCAGCGCTATAAATATGTTACTGATCGTAGATAGTTCCTTTTTGCATGTTGTACTTCACCATAGGCGTATCCAGGATCCAAACTGGGGCGGCGCAAGACCTTATGATAAGTATATTATCCGATATTATGATACTAACTAGTCAACAGTGACTATTTCACTTACCACTTCAATTAACATTGCTTACCCCCTTTTTACCCTACCTGGACTCGCCTATTATCTTATAATCGTTCGTAGAGTAGCCTGTGATGCGTCTTTCATCCGAAAACTGCAGTATGTTATGTCATTGTACGCCCGCTCATGCCTCTCAGTTTCCTTGCAATAATATGACCCCCTTTCTTCCATTCCTGAGCGCGCCTCTGCAAAAAATGACTTTATTCCCTTTTCTGGCCTCATATGTGCATATATCATTATAATCCAAACGTCTATTGCGCCGTTATCGCTGGCATATCGTCATCACCATGCCAGTCACCCCCTTTTTCATGTGCCTGAACACGCCCCTGAAACTATATATGTAATAAATTATGCAAATAATGGAAGCAGAAGCTATCTTTTACATCTTGATAGCTATAAATGCCCCTTACATCGCTCTATTGGCTTCCCGCCAAGCATTGAATACTTCCTGGAACCCCCCCCCCCTTTTTCAAGTAGACTTGTCAATGATTCATATTTGTCATGAGTCGATTCACAGTGATTCACGGACCATAATGAGTGATTCAATCATGATTCAATCACTCAACATTACCATAATGAATGATTCAATCATGATTAAATCACTCAACATTACCATAATTAATGATTCAATCATGATTCAATCACTCAACATTACCATAATGAATGATGCAATCTTGATTCAATCACTCAACATTAAAGGGAAGTGTCGACTCCTTTGTCTAACTCCTTTGATTTTGAATGTGCGACTCTAAGATTTTATGAGCGTGATAGGGAGTTCATGCTCTACCTGTGTGCCAATTTTCATGCACATCAGAATGGTCTGCTGTTTGACCTTAAACATATGACCTACTCTAAATCCTTTGATTTTAAATGTGCGACTCTAAGATTTCATGAGCGTGATACGGAGGTTAGGTTCTACCAGTGTGCTAATTTTCATGCAAATCCGAATAGTCCGCTGTTTGACCTTAAACCTATCTGACCTGCTCTAACTCCTTTGATGTTAAATGTGCGACTCTAAGATTTTACAAGAATGATCACTAGGTCGTGATCTATCTGTGTACCAATTTTGAAGCCAATCCAAATAGTCCGCGAATGTATTTCCGAATGTGAATGTGAATGTGAGCCAATTGGACACGCGTGTTGTTTATTTTGATTATAAAATGATATTTATAATATTCATTATAATTGCAAATTCCAAGTTCCGAAAGCATTAATGACTTTACGTTTCACTTTTTAAGCGAATAGAACATTTATTTTGATTTTGCATTAGCTATTATTTGTATAAAGCATGATGTGGAATAAAGCGGCGCCGATGCGACAGTGATATTTGGGACATGCGGAGGTCATGCAAATGTTTGTTTATGATTTAGTTTTTGATATGGTATAGCCTAGAAATTAGGAAAAGGTGGTACCTTTTGATAATCTTTCGTGTGAAAAAGGTGTGCGTGTACTGTGTGGTTTATGAACCGAAGTATGAGTTAGTTACCTTTTCTAAGTATTTAGGTACCTACCCCTAACCCTACCAGTTCCAAGGTATTCACCTAGTTAGGGCTGATTGAACAGTGGCTTTGTGCCCACTGGAGTTAGACACAAAGCCTCGCTTTCTTTACGCATAGATGAATTACAGGCTACAGCTAAGGACACAGAGCTCATCTAATTGGCCATTAAGTGCCTGGTTTGTCCACAGGGCACAGATGAATGCTGGGCCGCTGGCATATTTTGTGGACAGTTTATGCTGTTCGACCAAAAAAGAATGATTCTTTGAGCAATGAATGATTCAATCAGCCTATTTTCTCTGTATTAATGATTCAATCAGTGACTCACAACAGGTTTTCGCATGAGGTGAATCGATTCATGAGTCATTCATTTGAAATAAGAATGATTCAATCAAAAGTAGTCGATTCACATTGAATCGTTGACAAGTCTGTTTTCAAGCCCCTGAAACCGCCTCTGCCATGCAATTCTTATGATATTTCATTAACATCAACTAATTTGCACTTGTTGCAATCACCATAAACCGATGTAACTCCTTCATACTTCAGGCAGGTAGGAAGAAACCGTGAAGATCGCATTTCCGTATTATCGCCAAATGTCGCCTCCGAACCCACCCAAAACTGTGCCCTGGAACCGCCTCTGTTCAGGTTAAGAACTCAAATTTTTTACTCCAAATGCGGGATTAAATTGCAAAATTCCCAAAATTTCAAGTCCCAAAATTTCATGGGCATGCTCCCAGTCGTTCTGGAGATATCTGCGAGAAAAAAAACATGAGAGGGGGGGGGGGGGAATCCGCCCTCCTGTTACAAATAGGGTTAACCCTCGCCCTACGGGGGCTTTTTTCACCTTCGCCCTACGGCGGGGGGGGGGGGCATGACAGCCCCCTGTTAACTTCCAAGCCAAGCAACTTAGAGCAATGCGGTAAGAACCAGCATGTTGCCTGTCATGAGAGGAATCAAACAGTATGCGATTTTTAGGCTTCAGCTCAACGGGTGACCTTCCAGGTCAAGTGAATGACCTCGGATTTACCACGTCCAGAACAGCGATTTTGCTCTTCAGAAAACTTCAAAATGAGAAATTGATAAATGTAAATAAAAAGGCATGTTCCTAGACCAGTTTTGGCTCCGAAATACAAAAAAAGCAATTATTTGTTTGTATCTTGTCCAAAAAATGTCAAAAAAGTGATTAAAAAAAAATGACGTCATCAGTTTCTTACACTTAGGAAGCCATCACCCAGTCAAAAATGAAGATATTGCTTTGAAATTTGGTATGGGTATTGCCCATACTCAGTTCTCTCACAGATATTCCGTTTTTTCTAATATCTTCGAAAGTTTTGATTTTGTGGGGATTTTCCCCCAAAAAATAAGTTCTTTTATTTTAGGGGTCAAAAACTGGAAAAAATTGCAAATCAAAGATTGCCATTTTAAAGAGAATGCTATTTTGCATCTTTGGTGAATTGCGTTTGCAGTTTGCTTTAAAAGTCTGTGGTCTTAACCCCCGTAGGGCGAGGGTTAAGACCCTGACGTCCCACAGTTATTCGTATGTGGCGGAGTCACTGTCGATAACCGTGAGTCAGCCTACATCTGCTACACTGATGCGCTTGTCTAGTCTACCATGTTTGTGGAGGAACTTTAAACAGTTTTCTTATAATAAAAACACAACACACATGTCTGTATCGCTTCTAAATGAGCTTTCCTCGCCACGAAATAGGTGATCTATTAATTAATTTGAGTTGTTCATGAACAGTTCAGTAACGTTCGTGAACTGTTCGTTGTTTGTTTATTTATTTTAAGCTGATGACGTCATTTGTTCATGAACACATCTGTTCACGAACTGTTTGTTTGTGTTTGTTTATTAGGAAAAATAAACAAACGGCAAACCCTGGTAATATGTAACAGATCCCGTTAGGTGGTGATGAGCTATGTGGGAAAGCGTTTACGTCCACGAAATAACAAGGAACTCTCATATGTCCACATAAACCAATATTACCAACATGGGTGATCTGACAGACGCCGAAAGAGTGATTTTTGAGGAAGGAAGTTAATATTTGCCAATCAATACAAAATCAAGCCGACTCTTTGCAACTTCAGGTGTGGTGAAACGGACTTAATCTTATTCTTGCATATACGTCTAGCGTTAAAACGATAGATATTGTCTGAACTGCTTAAACTTCCACCATTTTATGCGCTCAAAACAAATCAAAGTGGGCATGGGGCAAGTTGTATCGTTCTTGAAGGGGCAGGTTGTAACGTTAGGTTAATATGACATAATTAACGAACATTAATTAATACCGTGGAATATCTAGTAAACATATAATATGGTGTTTAAATATGCTATACTAGGGAATATAATTGATATATAATACAGAGACCAATAAAAAGCTTTTCAATATGAGTACGCTTTTGCCATTAATTGTTTACGTTCCAGGGGTAGATGCAATCTGCCCCGGTAACGGGGTTAAATGCATCACTTGCAGAGCTGTCTTCAGATTGTCGCTGTACCTATTTATACTTCGTTAGAGTACAAATGAATATGCATTTTGGTGGGTAAAAGCCACACTTTTCCTACAGCAGAAGTGTCCGGTTTCAAATATATTCCACGAGTCGACGGCTAGGCATCCAGCCCCGGTCTCCTCTACTATCGAATGACGGCATACAAAACCACAAAATATATTTAATAGACAACAAGTAATGATGGATTTATTTTATAAACGGAGGAATGTAAAATGCATTCCTATGATGCTTTAACACGCGCACCGCCGGGGTCCACGCTAACTTCGAACCCACGGGGAGGACGGATACCCGAGCCTTCCAAGATCTCGAGAACCAAGGAACGTAGCGACAAGCGAAAACAAACAAAACACGTTAGATAGCTCGAGACAAGCTCCCTCGAAAGTACTTAGACCATTTTAGGTCGAGTCAATATTGAGGTCACCAGTTTTAGTTTAAGTAACAAATTCAGAAAATTGGAAACGGCAGGATCGCGCATCGCTATTCCTGACATTTTGTCATTATCGGAGCACACTGGTGTACTGGACTTTCATGTCTTGTGTCGGCAAGTATTTATTGAAAGTTTTCACCGGCTGAAGTAGATAGAACAGCCATATCATTGATCATTGCCTGATAATCGCCAAGATATTCGATATATAACGCTGGGTGGCTAAATCGCTAGCCGATTCCGGCCATAATGACGACTAGTGATGGACTAATTGCAACACTGTATGCGAATGTGTACTACAACAAAATTGTGGTCCTCGCTTGTTACCTTCCTGGACTTGAGGAAGCTTTACACATTGTCCCCTCATGTCATGGTTCACCGGCGTGTCTTACACTCCGGTACTCGGATATCGGTCATGTCCTCGTTCTTTGAAATGTTGGTTACACAGGCGCAAAACAACATTCCCCAAATTTGAACAGACAATCTTTGTTGAGAAACATTTCAGTACAAAGCCACTCAATTTGGATTTCCTGCGATGACTCCTTCATGGGGTCCCCATAAGTCATGCTGGGGCAGAGTCCTCAGTTGTCATGGCTTGCA
>JAXIVJ010001713.1:87500-115000 GCA_036785665.1 Chirona hameri
CATCTTCCTCCAGACTCCTCCAGGTCAACAGGGGCCATTTATGCGCGGAAAAGTCGTTCTGCCCCTTGCTTCTTTCAAACCATTTGCACTGTTACTAGTTGTTTGTTACAGTTTGGTTCATATGTATACAGTTATTATTATCATATGTACTATTGAGCGCTGACTGCCACCGGTCATCGTGATTTACTATCCGAGGCTAATGTATATGAAAAACTACCTTCATTTAAAAAATGTAAAATCATACCGAGATGTGTAACCAGGAAAAGGGGTTACCTGCGGCTTGGCTCCACTCACGGTCTGGTTCCAATATTAAAATGTCGTTTTCCACGACCTAAAATTAAACTTTTTCACGCCGCTTCGCGGCGTCACATCGGTGGCCATCATCATAACGAAGTCATCGTCATCGTATTCGGTTCCATGTAACGCTGAATTGAATGTATAGCTTTTTAAGCTTCTTATCCTATACATGGCCCACCGCCTATATTTCTGGGTTTTATCAGGAAAACCTGGGGGAAAATGCGCCCCTTGACGGCGCTAAATAACAAGTACCTATTATAACATGAAAATCCACCTACAAAAATGCTGCAAAGGCTTAAATATACGCACAAGATGGGGGTACATTTTTTTCGTCATTTCAGCCGACCCCCACTCAAAAATGCTCGGCGACGCCACTGAGCGAGACGACGGTGGGGAGCAGCGCCAGCCGGTTATACACTCCTCAGGTACACCCGTTACTGTACCAGTTCCATTTGCGTACCGGTCCCAGTACCGTCCCTAGCCACCCCCCCCCCCGCTATGAGTCAGCACACCCAGGGCGACCCGCCCAAAGGCAGAGGGACAGCTGTGTCGAGCTGTGACGCGTAACAAAGAGACGGTTTTCAAGTAAGGGGAGAATCGTTGTTGAGAAGAAATGAGATGTACGAAATACGCAAAGTAAGACGGCCAAATAAGAAGCAGTGTTTACAAAGAAGATTTGAAATTAACACGAGGAAATGTGCTATTTGCAAGTATGATAACAATTAGAAATACGATCGACGCCGGTATTATATAGTATACTGAACCTGAACGGAGCCCAAGCACTGACACAAAATTAAGTATGTCAAGATTTTCTTTAAAGGGACTATCCCACCTTAAACCGCGAGTTACTGGAGTATACTTCATAACGCGACTTACTGGGGGGGGGGGGGCTATTTCCCCCCCCCCCCACCCCCTCGGATCTCCGGAACTACTGGACCGAATGTAAAAATTCAAACGGTATTCGATAGCCCTGGGAAATTTATTGAGGTAAACATACTATTGTTGACGGGTCACCGATTACGTCACAGGTCGGGTCAAGTACAAAATGTTTGACCGTGTCAAAAGGTCTCGATGGATGGAATTGTCGCACAAAATTGCGATATTAAACGCATAAGCTGTCGATAAATCGGTATGATTCGTGTGTTTGGCACTTCTAAGTACCTTTCTAAGCTGTTTATGACCTTGGGTCAGGATAAGGTCATCCGAGGTCACGAGGTCAAACTTCAGATTACAGTCATTAGGCGTTGTAACACATGTTTATGAGTTTGTTTTTCGTCTAGAACGCGAAAAATGACCTTAGAACATTGTCTGTTCCATATAAATAGAAGTAAAAAGCAAAAATGTAAATGCGTTTTTTATGCAGTCATGCTGTGAGAGGTGGTCGATTTTTGTCTTTAACCCTCGCCAGGGTAGGGAAAAATCACTACGTGTGCGGGTAGGGGGGGGGGGGGGGTGGTACGACCCCCCCCCCCCCTTAGCGTTTCGCCCCTAATTGAGCTAGAGTTTCGAGACAAAGACGAGCGTGTTGCTTGTAGAGAGAGGAAGCCGCTGATACCCAATGTAAAGGTAATGGGCTATTAGGTAACCTCTAAGGTCATGTCAATGACCCAATAGTCATCAAAATTGTAAATGCGTATACATTCAATTTTATCGAGCTAGAATCGTGAATGATCATATCATATTGCTTATTTGGTGCCAAATTCGTAATCAGCGTCACAAAATGTCCTAAAAACTGCCAAATTCCAAAAAAGGTAATGTCAGGTCATTTGAGGTTAGTGACCTCGGTTGACCTGTGGAAGTGCATGACCCCAGTGAAACATATAATTATGTAAAATGGATCTCAAATTTGAAATCAGCGTCACAAAATATCCTAGAAACCGCCAGAAGCCCAAGAAAGTAATATATGGTCATCGGAGGTCAATGACCTCAGTTGACCTATGACAAAGTCAATCGAGGTCACAATCTCAGTGGAAACCACAACTGTCACCTGGAAACACCTGTGTATATGCTCCTCAACAACAAACACTCGAAAACTGCAGAAGTTACAAGCATCGATACTGCGGGACACCAGTTGCGCCAAACATGACCTTGAAAAACAGGTCATAGGTCACGGAAAATGTGGGATAGAAATTCAAAAATTCAGAATATGCGGGCAATTTTGCAAAACTAGGGTACTGAAAGTTGCATCGAAATCGGTTGGAAACTACGCGAGTTATTCCAGAAAAACCGAGGGGGTGGCAGCCATCCCCTACCCGGGCGAGAGTTAAAGGTCATAAGTCAGTCATTTTTTAAGATATCAATTTCAAATTGAGTACACATATTCACTGCACACGTCTCAATCACATATATTCCATTTTTTATCATTCTGATTTTGTCTTGAAAATTTTGTAAAAACAAAACAAATTGTATTTGGATTTCTCAAAATTTTGAATGAAAAAAAAACTTAAAAATCCGAGACAGCAGTTTAATAGCCTGGTCTAATGTCAGTAATTTGACTTAAGACAATTGCGTTTATCTCAAACATCTACCTTTGACAGCGTTTTCCGAAAACCATTATTTTGCAACAAAAACCGAAGAACATGACGTCACTCTGACGTCATTCGCGGTTGACCTATCATAACCTCATATTTTGTTTTTTGCCAAAATGTGTAGAATTGATGTGAAAGAATGTACTGCAAGTTTGGTGACAATACCGGTGTTCGTTTAGGAGTTATTGCAAAATAACGGGAGGGGAGGGGGAAATAGCCTCCCTCAGTAAGTCGCGGGTTAACATTATATTTGAGTTGAGATAGCCATTTGTATGGCAAGGCATTACAATTAAGTATGTTAGCAGTAAAACAACCACGATGATCTAATCAAAAATACATTCGAGTTTGATTTTGACCTCTGTAAAAAATAAGGCCCATGTGTATTTGAAAAGGGACTCTAAACCGACAGCGTCGTCTCTATTTACCCAACTGGTAATGATAGTAGACTTGTTTTAAGGTCAGCCTTGGAATATTGTCGTCTTTCATTTCTCGATCCCCGGGTGGTTCGCATTCTAAGCCAATCTAGACACCGGGTGGTTCGCTTTTTCTGCGCAATATATGTCGACAAAAAATTGTGCCATATATTTGGCAGCACAAAGGATTTCCCTGTTATTAAAAAAATTCATATGACGTCACCAACCCAACTTTTCGCTTAAAACTAAAAGTTGAATATCTTCCAAGATAAACATTTTGTTTCGGAAAGAATGTTCACGAACATGTTCAGCTGAACTCGCCTGACATGTAGACATACAATTAAGTGTGATTCGACAATTTTCACGAAGGTGAGACAGTCCCTTTAAGCTGGAAAAGGCGAACATTTAATGCTGGAAAAATAAATAGATGAACAAGAAGTTATCTGGCAACGATACTACGTTGTAATATTGAAATAAAAATGACTGAAAGGACTATCTGACCGAATAGTGAAGAAAGATAATTGAATCAACAAGATGCATTATGAAGAATCAACAAGATACATTATGAAGAACCAAAATTATATGGTGTTAGTTGAAGCTGCAACAGACACGTGACATTAACAAAGTAAAGGGCGTGGCCCAAGGTAGCAAGCGAACAATACAATGGGAGAAATATGCACTACTTGAAGCAATTATAATATGAACAAAATTAAGTAAGAAAGGTCATTAAGAAGTTTGAAGAAGCTCTATACACTAGAAATGCAAAATTGTCGACGGCAAGAATAGGCCAATCAGAAGACGGGAGTGTGCCACACCCAGAGCAAGACACCGCCGGGCCACAGTATAAAAAGAGGCAACGTCGCACAGAGAGGGAGAGGACGCACGAGTCGCGGGAGTCGACTTCAGGACCTCAGCACGGGCGCTGCCCGCGGCGCGGCGGCGGCAGCCGTCCACCGTGGCAGGGGTAACGGCAGAGAGACGGCAGCAATACTCAGCCAGGCAGAGGTGACAGCGGCAGATCACGTCAGAAGTAAGTCACGGAGCTGCTCATCCTTTCCGATCCTACCCGAAATTCAGCCCAGGCCCGGTGACTACAAAATTAAAACAATAAGGGACTAAGTGGGATATTTTACGCAATTTGGGTCATCTGTCCAGACTCGCTACTTCTGACCTAGGAAGACAGGAGAACGTCATGAGTAGCCGATGATGTATTGTGTGATGTCAGGCGATCGCAGTGCTATGAAGTAAGCATGCTGCACAGCGAATAGGGTTAAAGGGACTAACCCACCTTAACATTATATTTGAGTTGAGATAGCCATTTTTATGGCTAGGCATTGGAATTAAGTATGGTAGCATTTAAAACAACCACAATGATCTAATCAAAAAGATATTCGAGTTTGATTTTGACATCTGTAGAACATAAGGCCCATGTGTATTTGAATAGGGACTCTAAACCGACAGCGTCGTCTCTTTACCCAACTGGTAATTATTTTTCGACTTGTTTTAAGGTCAGCCTTGGAATACTTTCGTCTTTCATTTCTCGATCCCCGGGTGGTTCGCAATCTAAGCCAATCTAGACACCAGGTGGTTCGCTTTTTCTGCGCAATAGATGTCGACAAAAAATTGTGCCATACATTTGGCAGCACAAAATATTTCCGTTATTAAACAAAATAAAAATATGACGTCACCAACCCAACTTTTCGCTTAAAACTAAAAGTTGAATATCTTCCAAGATGAGCATTTTTTTTCGGAAAAAAGTTCACGAACATGTTCAGCTGACCTCGCCTGACATGTAGACATACAATTAAGTGTGATTCGACAACTTTCACAAAGGTGGGACAGTCCCTTTAAGTCCTAACGCCTTTTGGCGTCTGTAAATACGAGCGGTTTTAGTTAGGATCTTAAGCTAGAGATTGAACTAGTACATTGTTTGCTTAGTTGCTGAGTTAGAATAAACGTGAATTTGTGTAACATTTTACTGGAGACAGGAGACGTGATGAAATTGAGATGGTCGTTGAAGTAAGGAAATGCACACGGCAATACGGTCCCCCCGACAGCATGAGGTAAGACATGAATGAAGCCAGTTCAGCTGCTGTTAACCCGCGCGGCGCTGGGGGGTAAATTTTACCCCCCCTCCCGGATTTTCTCCATAACTTGACAACTATGACAGATATCAAAGTGAAACTTACAGTAGCTTATTGTGCATCAATTCTACGTCTTCTGTCATTTTTTTTTTTAAATTCGTGAAAATTTGTGGCAGATAATGACGTTTTAGTGACGTCATGCCATGTCATTTTTGGTGAAAAAACGTTAAATGTTTGAAAAATCGTAGAAAATAGCGTGTTACTGTAAATTGCAAATAAAAGGCGTCAAAAGAAGGGAAATAACATTGTCTTTGACATGGCTATCTCAGATTTTCAAAATTTTGGGTTTTTGACCCCCAAAATGCAAAAAACTGATTTTTGGGGAAGAATTTCCACAAAAGTTTTTTGTTTGAAGATTTTCCAAAAAACGGAAGATATATTACAGAACCGAGTATGAACGATGTTCAAACCAAATTTCAAAGCAATTTATTTATTTTTGACTGACTTATGGCTCCCTAAGAACAAGTAACTCATGACGTCATTTTTTTTAATTGCGTTTTTTCGCTTTTACTGACCAGATACAGATAAATAAATGCCGCCACTGTATTTAGAAGACAAAACTAGTCTAGAAACATGCAATGTTTATTTAGATTAATCAATTTCAAATTTTGACCTTATTGTGACCTGACCTTGACCTGAGGACGATTATATGGTGTCAGGATGTGAAAATGGTTGCTTCTATCGAATTATACGTGTAAAATAACCCATACAACATGTGTCGCATGGCTTTCGTAGACCTGTGACCTTTTGTGACCTGACCTTGACCTTGACCTTTGCTTACAATTTCACTTTTACTTATGCAGGAAATGCATTATACACTCTGGAGCATTTTGTGAGATAATAGTTGCAATATAAGGCTTTGGATGGAAAGTATAGCCCCAAAAACTCAAATACTTACATTTTACATTTGACCTGACCGTGACCTGACATGTGACCTTATTTTAAAAATTTCGAGTATGCATTCGATTCTTCTTGTTGAGAGCTTGCGATCGCCGCATTGCGCGTCTCGCTGCGGTTATTGGTTCGGAAGATACGATGGGGGTAAAATTTACCCCCCAGCGCCGCGCGTTCGGCTGGAGACCCCAGCGCCACGCGGGTTAACCCTCGCCCTACGGGACTTTTTTCACCTTCGCCCTACGGGGGAGGCCTGACAGCCCCCCCCTGTTAACTTCCAAACCAAGCAACGTAGAGCAATGCGGTAAGAACCAGCATGTTACCTGTCATGAGAGAAATCTAACAGTATGCGATTTTTAGGTTTCAGGTCAACGGGTGACCTTCCATCCAGGTCAAGTGAATGCCTCGGATTTATCACGTCCAGAACAGCGATTTTGCTCTTCAGAAAACCTCAAAATTAGAAATTGATAAATGTAAATATAAAGGCATGTTCCTAGATCGGTTTCGGCTCAGAAATACAGAAAAGGTAACTATTTGTTCGTATCATGTCAAAAAAGTCAAAAAAAAGTTATTTTTAAAAATGTCATCAGTTTCTTACACTTAGGGAGCCATCACTCAGTCAAAAATAAAGATATTACTTTTAAATTTGGTATGGGTATTGTCCATACTCAGTTCTCTTACATATATTCCGGTTTTACTAATATCTTTGAAAATGTTGATTTTGTGGAATTTTCCAAAAATCAGTTATTTTTTATTTCAGGGGTCAAAAACCCAAAGTTTTGAAAATCCGAGATTGCCATTTTAAAGAGAATGCTATTTTATATCTTTGGTGAATTGCGTTTGCAATTTGCTTTAAAACTCTGTTTTTACGATTTTTCAAATATTTCTCTTTTTTTACCAACATGACGTCATCAAAACATAATTATCTCTCAAACTACTTAACCAACCAATTTCAATTACATTGTTACAGGATACGTATGATTGTTGTAAACTCAGCTACCAAATATTTCAGCAGGATGCACCGCATGTGTAAAAAGTTATTCAAGAAAAACCTCAGGGGGGCCTGTCAGGCCCCCCCCCCCCCGTAGGGCGAGGGTTAATTATTATGTTTTTGCTGTGGTTCGAATGTTTCGATTAATTCGTTCTCCCCTTGCTCACAACACTTAGCCAGAAGCCAGAGTTTAATGATTAAGTACGTTTCCGCTTCAGTAAATTTCACGTTATGTATCAGAGTTTTGAACAATTTCGAATCACGGAATGTTAACTTTCGTTGAACGGCTAAAAAGCCAGGTAACCCAACTATCAGACAACGTTTAGTGAGGTTGGGTAGAGACTCGTCATTCTAGCTTGGCAGGTAAGGATAACTAATGTAAGGACCATATCACTGAGGCGGCATCGATTGGCTCTAAAATATATCGGTACATACTGTCGCTCCGAGGTGTACTCTAGGTTGAGGACAACAAATATCGGAGACTGGTAAGTTACCGCCAAGGGATTGTCTGTCAGACATTACGTGGGTATAATCGGTTATGCGCTATTAGCTATAGGTTCAGCGTCGCTTCCTCAGAGGTGTGCTCTAGGTTAAGGAGGACAACACATATCGGAGACTGGTATGTTACCGCCAAAGGATTTTCTGTCAGGGATTACGTGGGTAAAATCGGTTATACGCTATTTGCTATTGGTTCAGCGTCGCTCCCTATCGACGATTGTTTAACAACGGTAGATGCTCCTTCGACTGGACGCGTTTATCACCTTGGTAAGTAATCCATTTACAGACGGTGTATGAGCAATGCGAGCTACATTAGCTGTCACTGCGACGTCGGTTCTGTCTCTGATAAACTTGTGCCGCTGATTCGGCGTGCTTAACGTAAAATCCCTGTCTATATTACCTTATTTGGATGAATCGTTCAAACCCATAACTAGTTCAGCCCGTACAAGGTTCTTAGGGCGCAGTAACCTTAGCAACAGACGTATACTTTCGAGTCAGATGATGATTAAGTATAACAGTTAAATTAACTTCTTAATATATTATGCGTCTCCTAACCATCTGTTAAAAATACAACTTTTTCAGCCAGCAGCTCGCGATTTACGACATTACAGCCGACGCCTTCCCTATGCAAACATCATGGTACAACTGTAATGTTAGATGTCCTGTATATTGACCGTCCAAGTGGTAACTTAAGCCTTATTATTAGCCAACTATAAACCGCGCTAAATTATTTGAATCTATTCTGACGATGGTGCACTGTTGTTTACATAGAAGTTAACCCGCGCACTGCAGGGGCTTTGCGCCGAACACGAACTGCAGGGGGGGTTGATTTCCGCCCCCCCCCCTGAGATCTCGAAAACTAGCAACGTAGCGAGAAGCGGAAAAATGCATTTGATAGCTTCATACATGTTCTATCGAAAGTATTTCAGTGTTTTTTTAAGTCAGGTCAAAATTGAGGTCACCAGAGGTCATCAAAGGTCAAATTTTCCAGTTTTTTCCTGTTTTAGGACATCGCTCCAGACATTCTCATATATCTCAGAAACGATGATAGTTAGAAACAAACGGAAAAAAGCAAACGACAGCCAGTGAAATTTTAATTGCTAAGATGTCCTTACATTTGATGTCAGGTCAATTTGTGAGGCTTCAGAGGTCAAAAAGAGAAAAAAACATTTTTTTTTTTACTAAATCGTGTTTTGCTATTAACCTTTTACTTAATAAAGATAACGGAAAACTGTTTACGCCATTGTGTTTATCTTGTCAAGGCGCTTTGAATGATATATATGGTGACCTTGTTAAGTCAACTTAACAATTTGACCTAAGGTCAAGGTCAAATGGTGACCCAAGTAGGGCATGTTGCATATGGGAAGACGTGTCTGGACGAGACAAACACATTGTTGTCTGTTTTACTTCTCTATATTCATTATGTCGAGAGTTATTGACAAACAAAGTGATGGTGACCTCGCATGACCTCAAATGACCCAATAGGGGTCACTGAACAAAAATTACACTTGGATCATCAAGAATATCCTATAATAACATGATCCAGAAGTAATTGGACTAGTACTATGCATATCCTTGAAATAGGAAGCATTTGTATATTTCTCCATTGACTTATTATGGGAGGTTACGAAATTGTCCTGACCTTAGGTCACCGATATAAAAATTCCGAGTTATTCGAATTGTAAGTACTGATGCCCTCATGACATCCTGTAAGTTTCAACCTGATCGGTGAAAAACTCTGGCTTTGGCACAACTGCAAGCATTTTTGCTGGTGGGGTCACTTGACCTGGTCTGGTGGCCTGACCTGAGATGACCCGAGCATATTTTTGTTCTCAAAGTGTGCGCAATTGATGTCCTAACAGGTGTATCAAAACCCGGCGGCGCTGTGCGCCGCCGTTTTTTCGCTATCTTTGAAAAACCTGAGGGGGGGGGGGGGGGGCGGAAGTCAACCCCCACTGCAGTGCACGGGTTAAAGAGTGATATTTCGGAGATTACTACTAGCTGATGCCCATTGAAATGTGTCATTTTTTATATATTCGCGTTATGTATGTAAGTATGTATGTATTGACAGTAAAAACACTCCAATGCATAAAACGGCTATTCTGAGTGTCGCGTCATGGTTAAAAGGTAGAGACATGTTAAAAACGACTTAAATAACTGTTTACACATGTCGGGCATCTTGCTGATATTTTCGGTAGTTGAATTTACAACAATTATACGTGTGCTGTAAAAATGTAATTGAAATTGGTGAAGAAGTTTGGGAGATAATCATGTTTTGATGACGTCATGTTGGTGGAAAAACGATAAATATTTGAAAAATGGTAGAAAACAGAGTTTTCAAGGAACTTACGAATGCAATTCACCAAAGATACAAAATTTAATTATCTTTAAAATGACAATTTCGGTTTTTCGAAATTTAAGGAGTTTGACCCCTAAAATAAAATAAAACTTAAATTTTTTGGAAAAATCCCCACAAAATCAAAATTTTCAAAGATGTTAGGAAAACCGGAATAAATGTTAGAGAACTGAGTATGTTTAATACCCATACCAATTTTCAAAGCAATACCTTAATTTTTGACTGAGTGAAGACTCCCTAAGTGTATGCAACTGATGACGTCATTTTTTAAAATTACTTTAACTTTTTTCACAAGATACGAACAAATGATTACCTTTTCTGTATTTCTGAGCCAAAAATAGTCTAAGAACATGCCTTTTATTTACATTTATCCATTTCTAATTTTGAGGTTTTCAGAAGAACAAAATCGCTGTTCTGGACGTGGTAAATCCGAGGTCATTCACTTGACCTGGAAGGTCACCCGTTGATCTGAAACCAAACCATCGCATACTGTTAGATTCCTCTCATGACAGGCAACATTCTGGTTCTTACTACATTGCTCTAAGTTGCTTGGTTTGGAAGTTAACAGGGGGGCTGTCAGCCCCCCCCCCCCCGTAGGGCGAAGGTGAAAAAAGCTCCCGTAGGGCGAAGGTTAACGGTAGGAGCTGATTAGTCTTGTGTACTGATCTGTGTGCTGGTGTTGGTAGTGCTGGCTGTGTTATTATAGTGCATGGACTGCTGTTGTTGTTTCTGCTGCTGCTGCTGCTGTTGTTGTTGATTATGATGTTGTTTGTGTTGCTGCTGTTGCTGTTGTTGTTATTGTTGTTGTTGTAGTTGTTGTTGCTGCTGCTGCTGCTGATGTTGTTGTTGTGTGTTTTTGTTGTTGTTGTTGTTGTTGTTGATGTTGTTGTTTTTGTTGTTCTCTTTGTTTAGCGGTTATGTGCATTTTCCAGCGAAGAGCAAGAGCACCCCTTGCTATGCCTTTTTCTACGTTGTGTAAAACTTGTTTGCAAACTTTTCGAGACAGGGGAAAATTCGGTCCTTTGCTTGGAATGTTGAAAAGAGTATCTGGGAGATTCTACCCAGTCAAGTTAAGTACCTTATCAAAGATCTTGGAAAAATGAGGCGTGCTGTTTTCTGTAGTATTGTTTTGTGTAGTGTTGTTTTCTGTAGTGTTGTTTTCGGTAGTGTTGATTTCTGTAGTGTTGCTTTTTGTAGTGGTTTTCCCAGTAGTACCACATAATAGATCAGTGTTTACATGCGGATACTCATTGTATACTGGTCAATTCTTAACATTGTCGCAGGCACAGAAGCTAGCATCGAACCACATTTCATCAGTCATCTCAGACGATTGTAAATTTCGATCACTTTCGATGTCAGGATATTAATAGCTGTACACCTCTAGGCTCGTACACTTACAATCATTCTCATCTCGACAACATGACAATGCGTCTAACCACTCTTCCCTTACACAATTGTGTCTATATCAGCACTATCTTCGTCTACTTTTAGTTTGGAGGTTACATGACATGTCATATATTATCTCATCAACGTCTCACTTACGTCGGGTATGGTGGGCAATGGAGTGGTTTGTCCGAGGTCCTGCACATCATCTTCGTCTCGATCGCGATCCTCCGGGTCGTTCTCTCTGCCATAGTTGTGTACGATGTGGCTTCCGTGTTGTTCCTGTTCGTTTTTCCTCTGTTCTTCTTTATTCATGATGTCTTGTTTCTCATATTTCTGTGTCGCTTCTTCGTATGTTGTTGTAGGTGCTTCTTCCGATACTTGCTCAGTATGGTTTTCAGCAGAGGCATCGGTGGTAAAAACCTCGCTGGCAGAGTATCTGGTGTCTCTTTCACGGTGGCCTTCTTCTTCTTGCTCCTTGTGTTGCCCTGGCTTTATCTCGCTGCTGCTACTGCTGCTGCTGCTGCTGCTGCTGCTGCTGCTGCTGCTGCTGCTACTGCTGCTGCTGCTGCTGCTGCTGCTGCTGCTGCTGCTGCTGCTGCTGCTGCTGCTGCTGCTGCTGCAGCAGCAGCAGCAGCAGCAGCAGCAGCAGCAGCAACAACAACAACAACAACAACAGCAATAGCAGCAACACAAACTTCATCATAATCATCAACAACAACGACAACAACAACAGCAGCAGCAGCAGCAGCAGCAGCAACAACAGCAACAACCCATGCACTCAAATAACGCAGCCCGTACTACCAACACCAGCAAACAGATCAGGATACAAGACCAATCAGCTCCTACCGTTAAACCACTCAACATGACACCCAGGTTCAGTGATACTGACACCAGAATGGCTCCACCTTCCGACACTATAACAGAACGGTCACTTAGATCACTCAAACGTAAGATCATAAACTGCTTCCAAAATCATCGTAGCACCAACCAAACCAATTATTCAAAGGAGGACATAAAATTATTTAATGATATACGTGCTGACCCCGAGGTGATCATAAAACGTTCAGACAAATGCAAAGGGTTTGTCATCATGCCTCGAGAAACATATATTAAAAAAGCAGAGACTATCACATCACAGTATGAGCACATATCTAATATTCCTTCTCCTCCTCTTGAAGCCGCCACCAAAAAGATCATCTCACAAACCCTAGGAGGAAAATACCTGATAAGATCGTGAATGCCATCAAAACCAACTTCTTCTAGAACAGCAGAACTGTATGGACTACCAAAATGTCATAAGCCTGACATACCTCTGAGGCCTATAGTCTCTGCATGTGGGGATCCCCTAGACAAACTGACGTGGTTCTTAGAAAGAATGATATCCCAACTCCTCACCTTTGTTCCGTCACACCTCAAAAACACATATGACTTCCTAGGCCGCCTTAGCCAGGCTTTTCCGAGTGGGGTTTCGGAGGACTCGATCCTCTTTACAGTAGACGTGGCTAATCTCTATGGTAATATCCCCATTAAATAAAGCAAATGAATCCACTATGAAGCTCATCGCTAAAAACAAAGAGAGGATAGATCTCTTAGGCCTTGACGTAGATACCATCGAAAGTTTTCATGGATGCGATAGAAAGCATGATGCTTACTTCTGCTGATCTCCAACCAGCTATATACATGACATATATTGATGACATTTTTGGCATCTGGACACACGGATGCGATACACTAGACAGATTTGTTGACTTCTTGAACAACTTCCATCCTTCATTGAAATTCTCCATTGAACGTAGTGACCATTCTGATAAAAACAAATACCATTCCTTGATACCCTGATATAACTAGAAGAAAACGGTAGTCTAACCACAGAGCTCCACATCAAACCCATGGCCTCGCCTATCATCCTTCCATATACGTCCGCCCATCCAATGCAAACTAAAAGATCGGTGCTATACGCGCAACTGCTGAGAACAAAGCGACTCGGTAGCTCAATCCTGGCCCAAAATCGTGGCAGGCAAAAAATTGAATCTCTTTTCTTGTCAAACGGATACCCTGCTAAAATAATAAGAAAGACAAAATTCTTAGTCAAAACATATAACCCTAGACAGAGCTGCCATGCTCCCAAACAGCCCCACAACCACTTGGACACTACGTATGTACATTAGCCTTCCTTACATAGATGAAAAGCTTTCGAGAAAAAATTATTCCATGGCTAAAACCTCAAAGCTGCCAGTGTGGATAGCATGGCAGAGTGGCCGAACTCTTACAGACAAACTCACAAGCTCAGCACTAGACAAACAACCGTGTCCAGCAGGCAACACAAAATGCAATTGCTGTATGTCAGGCTTAAAAGAAAAACGTCATTCCAAAAACGCAGTATATATGATTACATGTAACCTGTGCACACACAAAACCTCATGCATAGGAGAAAGTAAGCGAAGTGTGAGACTACGCTTCAACGAACACAGTAACCCTATTCCTTGAGGGGAAGATTCTGCCCCTCCCGGTGGGTTTTCACTTGCCGTTTCTAAACCGTTAGGCCTAGCATCCTGAAACCTTGTGACTTTTCCTAAAATTGAATGACGCGTGTTTTTTAAAAAAAAATGAAAAAATCAGTCCAGCAGAGACGGTTCCAGGCTCCTGTTTTGGGGAGGGTGTTGCGAATGCGGTTTTGCGGCACATACTTCCTTCGTGATTTGCAGTGCAATAAATGCGTCAGAAACAATTTCAATGCAATATGCATCATATATACTGGGATTGTACACATTTTTGGGGCAGAGGCGCACTCAGGATAAAACATGGGAGGCGAAACCCTCTCTCAAATTAGGTCCAACTTAAAATTAGTAAGATGATAAAAACGTTACACGCATGGTGCCCTCATGTTTTTCCTGGATCCGCCTATGCGCAATATATCACATTTAACAAATTACAGCATATAATGCCCACATGTGACGTTCATGTCGTCCCAAACAATCACGAACAGCACATATTTTTTTATCTCCAGAAAATCCCCCCCCATTTTACATTCCCTGAATACGCCTATTATTTTTTTTCTTTTTCTTTTAATATATTAAAGACCAGTACATTTGAAGCTGAAAAACGTTTGAAGCATGACAATTGGTCGAGCCACATGGCCGCATTGACCTTTCAAAAATCACCAAAAATCTTCGGATTGTTTCCCCCTGGCCCCCATTTTTGAACAAACAAAAAATTGCGGGGACCAAAAAGAGAGATCTTGTCATGACGAATCGAATGGCGTTTTCTCCATCGCAATCGACCGAGCGGTTCTCGAGATCTCGGGGGGAGGGGGGGCATAATCTGCCCCCCCCCCCTTGCAGATTAACGTAATGCTGGCCGCCCGCAGGGAATAGGGTTAAGAGACGTGAAGAACAAGACTAACAACACCTCTTTAGGAGAGCACTTCATGAAGTGCCACCCACACATCAAAATTGATCAAAACACACTCACTATTTCGATACTTCAGATTTGCAAAGACATGGCAGATCTCAAAATTGCGGAATCAATAAAAACTCGGAATCACAAACCAGTACTAAACATCATGCTATCCTCATGGACACTGATTAAGCCAGTACCATATTCAGAACTCTAAACTTTCGCTTGCTGTCTTCTGTATGACTTTTTGCGTGTGCACACATTCGGTCTACCACCTGATTTGGCGGATGTCGAATATATTTAAATGCCAAACTATTGTGATAATGTTAAATGAATGCGATGACATACTCACTTTTAGGAATATTATTGTTGTGTTATATATGTATGTAACCGAAGGTTGGTTTCACATGGATAACACTATTCTTTAGAATTGTGTTTCCATTGTGAAACAAACCTGAGCTGTACGATTGGAGGGGGTTTTCTTAAGAGTGTTGGAGATCAGTACATCTTGACGCCCGTCCAGGTATAGACACATGTGTGTATGTAACTGAGTGTGCGGGACGTTATTGCGAGCCAACACAATTTTGTTTGCGAGTGATGTAATGGTTGCGATGTTGGACTGACTGACTGGTAGTACTATGTTAGTATATATGTTGTGCGTGCTTGTGGTGTATACTTTTAGTGTTAGCTGCGGTGTGTGCAAGACGCTGTTGTTTGGGGAGTGTGCTAAATTATCGCGCGAGTTTCCTCGTTTCGTGTATTTAATTGCTCTCTCTTGTTCATCATGTCATTATCCACTGAAGAAGGCTCATAGCCGAACATATATTTTTGGTTTTCTTTTGTTATTTGATACTAATATGAGCATGAGGTTACACTTCATTCTACTTTTTCTAATAATTATGGTCAGAATAAGGTTTCAAACAATGAAATGTTTCAGCTCCTTTAAATAACTAATGAGTTGCTGTTTCATTTGAAAGAAGTGTAATTACAATGTCCAATGAATATACATCCTGGTCATGTTTGTTTTCATATGATCGCAGCAACAACAAATGGTAAGAACAGGCTAGCAATGCACACGTTTGGCATGAGGAATGTGCCTGTTCTGTATCGGCTTAACTGGAGCGCTCCTCTAGGAACTATTTTATAACGGTGACACTCCCTATTATAGACAGCTTAGCCCCTGTCAGACGCCAAACGGTGCGTAACCCAACAGCGCCCCCAGTGACAGAAGCCACTACAGACCTGATGACTCGGCGGCGTGCAGCGCTCCGTGCCTCTGCATTGAGAGAAAAAGATACTATGGGTCTTACCAGCCCCCTAGTAAAGCCCTTCTACCACCCAAGATACCACCCTTCGAGGCCTGGTACTAATGGTAGTATTCAGTACCAGGCTCTCACCCATGGTAGAGACCCTAGTATGATCTGCCTACTAGAGTGCCTCCAGGGGGCTCGCCCTTGAACCAGGCCTTGAACTACCCCCTAAATTCGGCACACTCGCGACAAGCTGCCTACTAGAGTGCTTACCAGGGGGCTCGCCCTTTTACCAGGCCTTTAACTACCCTCTGAATTCGGCACACGCGGCAGCCATCTTGATTCGCAAGCAGAGACTGCATGCGTTCAAGTGAATTCAAACTGCGTTGACGTAAGTGCGTGTTGCGTCGGTACGTGTGTTGGAGGGGTGAATTGTTAAGTTTCTCTGCATTGTACTTAATGCTTGTTGCTCTTTGTTAGTAGTGGCAGCCATATCGATTCGCAGCTGCAGAGACAGCGTGACGTGAGTGCGGAAGTGGTCCAGCGTGCGTGCGTGCTACGTGTGTTGGAGGGGTGAGTGCTCACTTGTTAAGTTGTACTTTATGCTTGTTGCTCTTTGTTGGTAGTGTATTAACTGCATTATTAACAGTTTTCATGGTATCATTTTCTAGTTAGATACGTATGCAGGCAGAGGTATCATCTCCGAACTTTCAATTATTCTTGAACAATGTCAACACACTTCCCAGGAAATGTGGGGTAGAGTTTTGTTTGCTCCCATGTGATTTTGCTATGCATGTGAAACCCATTCCATGCATATTTTCATAGAATGAATCTTGTTGCAATACAGCAACCCAAGGGCGGATCCAGGGAGCCAATTAGTCATGACCCCCAAAGGTTCTGAAACCGTGTTTTGCCCCTCGGGGGCAAAACACGGTGATCGCCTACTCGGGGGCGTTCCCGAGCAGGCGATCAGCTGCGTGTTTGCTGTAATAACTGTCATGTCAGATGTTTCAACTCGGTTTACTGTACGAATAAATCTCGTTCCGGAAAAAATTGCCTGTTGTTGAGATATTCGGGCGAAAAATAGTAAACGCAAAAGCTGCAGTAACTGGTGGATATGTGGTAAGTGGGCTGGTAAGAAAGGGAATTACCCTGGTAAGGGAGGTAGTACCACTTACTATACCCCTAGTACCAGGGTTAGTAACCGTCGCTGAACCCTGGTATTTGCGGTAGTAAGCGTGACTACCCCCGCCGTAACCGGGCTAGTAAGCGTGACTACCCCTCGTAACCGGACTAGTAAGCGTGACTACCCCCGGCTAGTAAGCGTACTACCCCTTCGTAACCGGGCTAGTAAGCGTGACTACCCCCGCCGCAACCGGGCTAGTAAGCGTACTACCCTCGTCGTAACCAGGCTAGTACGCTTTCACTAGCTCGGGGTTTTCGGGCTGGTAAATTGTACCAGGTCCCTAGTAAAACTGGTGGTAATACCCCTAGTACGTTTTACTAGGGGTGGTTAGTAAAGGCCTCGTAATTTTTGACACTAGCCCAAAACTAACCACCCCTAGTAACCTTTTATCTCAGTGTGATCGTGACCTGTACAAGGACTTGAATCGGCAGGTCAGGTCGGCTGTCCGCTGTGACACGCGGGAGGAGATCGATCGGCGCATACGGGAGGGCGGACCAAGCTCCCTGTGGCGCAGTGTTCGGCCCGTTATATCGGGAAAACGGCCGACCAGGTCTTCTCCTGACGCGGACGCGGATACCGTGAACCAGTACTTCGCCAGTATTGGTACCGCCACCGCTCGACAGGTGGACTCCGGCCCGGAGCTGGCGGTGCGCCTGCCGCGCGTGGCCACCGGCCGGTTCCAGGTGTCGCCGGTTACACCGGGGCAACTGCGGCGCGTCATAGCCCGCATGCGGAACAGTAAGTACATTGTGTGGTGCCGACGGTTTATGTGTACGTTTCATTAAGCAGTGTATGGATTCCGTTTGTCCAGTCATCACCCATATTGTGAATTCTAGCCTGACCAGTAATGTCGTCCCGGACTCATGGAAACTGGCTTTGGTGCATCCCATCTAAAAGACACCGAAATCTACCGACGTGTCAAATTACCGACCGATCTTCATCCTGCCGACCATCGCCAAAATAATTGAACGTGTTGTTTATGAGCAGCTGTTTAGCTATTTTACTGCCCACCACTTATTCTCGTCTAGTCAGCATGGTTTTAGATTAAATCACTCCACTGACACTGCCTTTCTTACTGTGACTGATAGAGTGTTTGCGGCCATGGATAGAAGATAAATCACCCTGTTGTGTTTGTTTGTTTGTTTATTTGCGCAAATCGTCGACGGGATACCCCAATGATGGACGAAGTCGAAATGTAAAATTACCTAAAGCTACAAGACATTAGACAAATACATGTTAAAATATACCAAATACACCATAGACATAAAATATGACATGAACCAAACATCCAGCACACACAGCACAAAATTAGTTACAACGATGCGACGTACCACCTCACTTTGGTGCGGAACTGATGGTACGTATCGGCAAAGAGATCAGCATTGGGACACGTTCCTATAAAGCGGTTAAGTTGCCTGGGCAGTCTGGCGAACAGTCCCTCTTTGACCGTATTTACCCTGGCGTACGGCACATTAAGCAATGTGAGGGTCAGCTGCCTGGTAGTACGACACGGTACATTGACGAAAAATGACTGCAATACAAATGACGATGATATTTTACCCTTAAAAACGTTGCGAATGAACATGAGATCATGATGGGTCCTACGTGCCGATACAGAAGCAAGTTTAAAATGAGACAATAGGTCAAAGTACGCCATGGATGGTGATTGCGACCGACAGTGGGCGTTCAGCCACAGCAGGAACTTATGTTCATGCGCTGCAGCCTATCAGTGTGCGTGCGAGCGGCACCGCCCCATATCACGCTACAATATTCCATATTTGAGCGGACGTAGGCAAAATACGACGTTAATGCTGATGTCTCTTTGATATATCCTCTCGGGTTAGCCCTCTGGAACGATCTGATAAGGACGCCAAGGGCTCTATTGGCTCTTCTCATGGTATTTTCGATATGATTGCTAAATGTCAGCTTTGTGTCTAGAATTACTCCTAAATCGCGAATCGGTACTCGGTACTGTTTGTTAGACTTGTCCAAATGTTTTGATGTTGTGCCACATGATGGACTGTTGAGAAAACTGGAACTCTACAATGTGGATACGCGCTGGTTTGCGAGCTACCTTGCCTGCCACTACCAGCAGGCTGTCACCCAGAGCCAGCGTTGCTCTCGTACCTTATCTCTCGCCTCTGAACAACCCGATCGGAACGTACCAGGGGTCAGCACTCAGCCCGCTGTTGTACAGCATTTACGCGAATGACATGCCCATGTATGCTCATGACGCATGTATCGTGTGCAGTATGCGGACGACACCCAGGTTCTTGTAAGTGGGAGACCCGGAGACATTGGCGCTCTGACTGGAAGGCGCTCCATGGAACGAAATCTTTCGCAGCTATCCAACTGGTTCGGCAAAAATGGAATGAAAGTCAATGCTCAGAAAACACAGCTCATAGTTCTCGGTACTCGTCAAAATCTTCGGCTGCTGCCAACGATAAGCATCAAATTTATGGGCGCCACTGTCTCCGGCTCTCCCGCGGTGCGAAACCTGGGAGTCGTATTCGACCAATGTATGACGTTTGCTGCCCACACTGATGGCGTCGTGGAGCGTTGCACCGGTATTTTAATCGGTCTCAGTCATATCAAACATAGTTTACCTCAAACGACGATTACTACTCTAGTCCACGATCTAGTCATTTCACTCATCCGTTACTGTATCAGTGTCTACGGAACATGCAACACTACCCAAACCGCACGTCTCCAGAAGTTTCTTAACTTTGCAGCACGTGTAATTTCGGGGCGCCGAAAATTTGACCATGTCAGCGATGTATTACGAGACCTTGAGTGGCTTACTGCCGACAACCTGTACAAATTCCACGCACTGACCCTTCTAAAACGCGTCCTGGTCACTTCGCAGCCCGAGTCTATATAACAATCTTATATATAGACGTCATGTGCACCAGCGCGATACACGACAAGGTGACATGATTCACGTTCCAGCTATCAGATCGGAATCTGGAAGGAGGCGATTCCTTTACTCAACCGTGACAGCTTTTAACATGTTACCACCGCACTTACGGGATTCGAACCTACCGCAGTTCAAGAAGGAGCTGCGTAAGCATGTACTGCAGCGGCAAATGGCTGACCGATAGCGGCGCCTGCTTCTTGACGACACTTACGTGAGAGTGTGTATGTGTGTGGACGTGTGGATGTGTGTTGGAGTGTATGTGACCGTTTGACATACATTTCTTTACCTTGTTGACACTGGTTCTGTAATAGCCACACCTGAGTGGAATGAGCCTATGACGTTCAATAAATAAATAAATAAATAAACCATGTGAGGCCGGTTACGAGCTTAATTTATTCAAATACATATGAGAAACATTTTTAGAGATGCTTTGAGTTACTATCCATGATCCGTTTCCTCAAACAGATGGGGGTCGCAAATAGGGAGGGGTCGCTAAAAGATACTTTCCCCAAACGGTCGATAGTAATTCTCAAAATATGTAGGTATCAGATACAATTTCCCTTTAGAGTCATTTTAACTTGCTACAAGATATTATCCAGATACATGTCAATTTGCGTGATATGTTCACAACTGAATCCCCCTTGCAAGCGTATAATGCGTTTATTTCGAACGCTTCAACATACAATATCAATACCAACGAACGTCTGCGAGCAAAATGGGTGGCAGATATAAGTAATTACATGGAAGGAAGTTTAGATAATGTTAGTGCTGCAATAACCTCCACTTATCTTCTATACCTTCATTTTCGAATAATAAATAGAATATACGCAACTAATACATATTTGAAAACAATACATATAAAAGAATCAAGTAACTGTACATTATGTGAAACGGCTATTGAAACTATTTGCCATCTCTTTTGGCACTGTCCCAAAACTCAACTGTTCATTAAGGAGATACTATCACATTTAAGGACAATATACCGAGTCACAGTCAGAATAATTATAAATGCATTTAACTGTTTTTTCCTTGTTGAAACGTCTAACTGAGAAGCGCTTATAATATCATTAAGCAAGGCCTGTATACACAAGGCACGATTAATGTCAACTCAACCAAGTATACAAATCATGATGCAATCTCTAAAGCTCGAAATAAATACAAAATATTTCGTTGCCAAAGCGAAAGGCAGTTTATATAAATTCTAGCAGAAAGGGGAAGGGCTGAGGCAAGTGTTTGAATGAAAGGTTAGTAAAGTTACTGATTTTTCAGTCATGCTTTCATTGTATTTCATTCATGTTCTATGCTTCGTTGGCATCAACCAGTTGTGACTATGTGGTGGGCCTGTGCTGCTTCCGGGCGTGTGATTCATGCGCCTGCAACGAAACACACACACACACACACACACACACACACACACACACACACACACACACACACACACACACACACACACACACACACACACACACATACACACATACACACACACACACACACACACACACGCACACGCGCACGCACGCGCACGCACACGCGCACGCGCACGCACACGCACACGCACACGCACACGCACACGCACACGCACACGCACACGCACACGCACACGCACACGCACACGCACACGCACACACATGGGCGTCACGTGATGCCATCATGTCATGTCATCATCAATGAAAACTGAAAAGGTGTCACGTCATAGGTACGGCGGGTGTACACGATAGTACACGCTGGGTTCCCGCCCATTCCCACCCGGGATAACCTGGGACCGACCCTTAGCATTGTCTGCGGGGCCGGTCGGCCGGCCGGGGGTGCGGGTCGCCGACCCAGCCGGTCGATGGCTCGCACGCCCGGCCGGTTGCGAGGGGCGCCGCTTCGCGGGGATGATCCGCTGTAAAACGCGAGGCGGCGCTGGCGGGGTCCGCCGATGCCGCCGATAAGGCATTTTATGTTGTGTGGATGATTGTATGTTTTGAAGTGTTTTATATGTTGAAAAGAACACATCTGATCCGCAAGGGCGGATTCAGGATATTTTAGGAAGGGTGGCCGCAGGCCAATTTAGGGGCGCCTTCCAAAAATATAGGGGCGCCTTCCAAAGAAAGGGCGCCGTCACTGACCGAAAGGGCGCCGTCACTGGCCGGAAGGGCGCCGCCAATGGCCGAAAGGGCGCCGTCACTGGCCGTAAGGGCGCCGTCACTGGCCGGCAGGGCGCCTCGGGTCAAAAGGACCAGTCATGACCTGTATGACCTGATACTCGGTAAGTTACTTTCAACAGGGCGTCCAAGCGGTCCATAGGGACGCTGCGTGCGCACGGGCTGTCCATCGCCGGGCGCCGCCACGGGACAGCCCGTAGGGCGCCCTTCTGGCGGGGGCGGGGGGGGGGGGGGGGGGGGGGGGGGGGGGTGCGACCGCTGCGGCCACCCCCTGGATCCACCCCTGCTGATCCGTGTTATGTGTAATTGTATATGTATGATGATTTATGGGAAAATGCACCACCGGCGAGAGCTGGATAAAGTGGGGAAAAAATCCCCTTGCAAGCTCTATGCTTCAACTTTGGCTTTCTAACGGTTTTAACATGTGAGTATCACAGCGGAAAGGGGCAAGCGTACGCGTATTTCAGTTTCCCGGTACTAAATTGCCACCGGCTAGTACTTAGGGAGACATAAGTCAGTCAAAAATATAGATATTCCTTTGAAATTTGGTTTGGGCATCGTCCATACTTGGTTCTCCAATACATCTTTCGGTTTTTGAACATATTTGAAAATTTGGATCTTGAGATGAAAAAACAAGATTTTGTTTTGGGAAAATAACCACAAATTCAAAATTAATTTTCAAACATCTTCAAAAACCGGAAGATATATTGGAGAACCTAGGATGGACGATGCCCGAACAAAATTTCAAAGTTAGATATATACAAAAAAATATACTGACTTATGTCTCTCTAAGTACTAGCCGGTGGCAATTTAGTACCGGGAAACTGAAATACGTCATCAGATCCGTCACGGGCAAGACAGCTTAAAGCATTGCATTGGTGCGACATCTATCGAGGAAGGGTGCTGCCACCTGTCGAGTCTATCGTAAGCTATGGCAGTGTTTCATAGACTGACCCGCTCACGGTTTAAAATGATATCGAAGCGCAACTTACCCAGAGGCAAAATAATAATTGTCAAAATGTCGAATTATAAACAAGAAGGGAAAATTATATAAGATAAACACTTTGCATTATAAAATATGGGCTGCCAAATTGTATAATTGATCATATAATGAAGTCAGAAAATGAATCATGATTCCTGATTCGTGGTCCTATAGGGTATTTCATAAAGAATGTAAATTTTAAAATTGAAAGTACAAGTAGTTAAAAAAGTCTGAGCACGTGCAAATTTACAAGTATTGTAAGAAATTGTTGGACATTTTGATTTCCAACAAGTGACATAGCCTTCATACCGCCAGTGAGAGGTGAAGATACCAGATTACCCTCCTCGCGCCCGACGGCAAAATACGCCATATTCCAAATAGCAATAGGCATAGGTGATCTTCAAATTAAGAAACTTGTGGTGCAATCGAAGTTGAATATCTAGACATTTTCATTTTTGTGATGAAATTTTCCCTATGAAATTTTCCCCTTTTCACATGGGGGGGGGGGGGGGGGCAAACGGCTCCATGGCAACATGCCAAAGTTCAATGCACCAGACCTGTAAAATGGTGAATCAACGAATTCGACTTAGTCCTGTCTTGGCGTCCACCTGTCTGGTCCATTCGGCCCATTTAAAGGGACATTCCCACCTTAACATTAGTTTTTAGTTGAGATAGCCATCTTGTTGGATTTGCATTGAAATTAAATAGGGTAGCAGTTAAAACAACCACATGGGTCTAATCAAAAATAAGTTCGACCTTGGTCTTGACAATTGTAACGAATAAATCCCACGTGTATTTGAATAGGGGTTTAAAGCCGATTATGTCACCTCTCTTTACCAAATGGTGATGATAGTCTACTTGTTTTAAGGTTAGACTTGGATATATATATATATATATATATATATATATATATGAATGCACAGACAATTATGGCATATATGACACAGGAAAGCAAACACAAATTTGCCATAATCGAACTCACTATCTTCTCGCCGACGCGCATGAACTTTCAAGCAGCGCGGAGGAAGGTGCCACATGTCAACAGAACGTCACCCCTGTCAACTCCCCTACCGGTTGCCATGGCGATCCACACCGACCGAGGGCCTCCCCTGCACCCAGGGACGGTAGCCGCGGTGTCCGGCTAAATCAATCAATGCCGGACGCCAAAACGGTCGCGGGGCACGCCCCAGACGGCCAGCGCGGCGCGGCTGCCGTGCGGGGTGGCGGGTCCACCGAGCCAAGACGAGGAGCGGCGACCGGCAGACCGCTTCCGGCGCTGGGGTACTACCCTGCCGTGTAGGGCGCAAACCGGACGACAGGGATGCGATGAGGCCCCGGCCGGTCGTCCCGGAGCCGGCTGGCCCCGCCACCCGCTGCCTAGTGCGGCCGCCGCGGCTGACTCTGCGTCAGACCCGCCGGGCGGCCGCCGACCGAGCGGCGGCGGCTACACAGCCGGAAGCTCCGGGCCAACGGTCTGGAACTCTGGTTCTCGGCCACATCAACATCAACTCTGTAGCGGGAAAGACTGACCTCATCCATGTATTCCTGCACGACTACAACATCGACGTTCTCTGCTTGTCCGAAACAAAGCTCACTGGTGCAAAGAAAAAGACTAAAATCGACCCTTTGGTCTTCCCCGGCTACGTTTTTTACCGTCAGGACAGATCTGCTCCCAAGCGAGGACGAACGGTCATCAGTGGCGGTGGCGTCGGCATCCTATGCAGGACATCGCTGTCATCAAAACGCCTCAAAATTTACAGCAGTGACCCGTCCTTGGAGGCCATCTGGGTGTCCGTGATGAGCAGGGGTAAGCGTCGTGCCACCGTTGGCGCCGCCTACCGACCTCCGGACACCCCACTGGTTCCCGCTATGGACACTCTGCAGGAGCAGCTCTGCCTGGCGAAATCTCTCGGAAAACCACTCTACTTACTCGGAGATATGAACCTGGACGTCTCCAGACCTGACGCTCGAGGTGTACGCCAGTACCTGCAGCTGCTGGGCGAGCTGCAGCTGCATCAGCTGGTGAAAGAGCCCACGCACCCGCGTCCTACCCCCACCACACTGGACCACGTCATCACTAACGTACCGCCGGAGAGATCCCAGACACGTGTCGTCGACAACGAGGACATCAGCGACCACCAGCCGGTCACCGTCATCACGACCATCCCGAAGCCTCGTCGTGTTGTCAGGGAGTACATGAGCACAGAGGTGAAAAAAAGCTCCTACTCGACTACGTACGTCGGTGACAGTGGAAGGTGCGCGGTGAGTCAGCTAACCGCTTACGGCTGGATGCATTTTCAGAGACAAAACTTCTAAAAACAAAATTGACCATAACCGTACTCATTTGGTCTTACTAGCAACTCACAGTAATTTGTCAGGCATAACCCGTGCCCCATTCCCGGCTGTCTAATCAGTACGTGTTGTAATTTAACTGCAGCTTCCACTGACCTCCGGGAATCCTGCTGGCTTTTGTAAATGGAGCCCGAGTATTGGGTTTTTCGCTGGGTCTGGTGGGTCCGTGGCAATTGTGGTGGTGCTGTATGGGTTTGCGGTAATTTTGGTGCTTGCGCTGCTTGTTTTTTACGACTCCTTCGGTGTAATAGTGACGTCACAGGTTTAAATACACCAACTGACTGTATTTTAACAATAATTACCATTAATTGTACCACTCTTTAGCTAAGTAAACACCGTATAAATGGTATTTACATGTTATTTTAGCTAAACAATTATTTATATATGAGAACAGGGCAGCAGCTGATCGGGCTGTATTGAAACAGAAACTCGCATAATGAATGGCCAATACCTTAATACTTATAAGTGCGTTCGCTCTTTTCTAGCAAGTAGACCAATTGTGCTGACGGACAAGACCTTCGATTGAATTGATAATTAACTGTGGATCTTAAGCGGGGCTTTTTGAATTGTGTTTGGGATAAACGTTGCAGAGTTACAGCTGTGGATTGTGTATGAGTGGTATAAGTGTGTATTGCTTAAATTCGGCTTTTTTGATAGCTTGATTGTGAAAAGCTAAAGATGGGCAAAGTGAAAAAGCAAAGAACTCACGAGGAAGAAGCAAAGCTCCCACCAAATAGACGGCATCAAGCTTGTGGCCGCTGTTCTTACGAGGGCGAGTACAAAAATGTTAAGCGACATAACAAGGCCAAGCATCCTGGATTGCCGCTTAAATTAAGAAACAAAGCATTTGGTGTTGGAGGTGCTTTTGAGCACTTGACAAGGCATGGAAGCAATGAGACTGAAGATGTATCTGCACCACTGCAGACAACACCAGGTAAGACAATTGGTGGTTGCTCTGTCCTACATTGTCATGGGGTAAAAGTATATTATGATCATGACACTGACACTGATCTCTGGTCATGTTCAAATGTCATATATTTTCTGTTATCAAAATGCAGGCAAGTATGATGCATTGCTAATATTCTGATAGCATAAGTCTGATAGTAGGAAATGTCTGCGGTTATAGCATTACCCTACATGGTTTGATTCGTTTAATATTAGTTAATGAAATACTTTTCAGTTATAACTGATCATGTGCACATTTATTATCCTTATTGCATGCCATGTTTTGCTTAGTATCCAAATAATCAAATTATGTGTTGAGTATATGTAAGTGTGGCTTAATTCTGCTTCTTGTTTGACTGCAATGCAATTATATTGTATACTAATGTGATTTCTAACTTAAGATTACATTGGGCCTAGGTTATATAGTATGCTATTATCACTTGAACCATATATTGATGGGCCTTGGGCAGGAGCCTGCAGGGCCTGTGATGGTCTGTTGATATGTCACTATTATATTACACAACATACATATATAATCACAAGATACATCATCAAATTCACTTGAGTTTGATCTATTGCTAACTTTCTTCTTATCTTATTTTTTACAGAAAGTGCTGGTGATGACCATCTGAGCCAAGAGTTGGAAAACCCATCACGCTCCAACAGTGATGAATCAGCAGCAACAGAACGCACTACTGGCAATGCTTCAGGTAATTGTATGACACAAATGTTTTAGCTGTGCATATGATCATTGTGTCAGTGTCAGTGTTAACGTCAGTATCAATTTTAGTGTCAGTGTCAATGTCAATGTCAAT
>JAXIVJ010001713.1:117500-129101 GCA_036785665.1 Chirona hameri
GAACACGCCAAGCAGCTGCAGGCAACCATGAGTGAGCTGGGCATCGTCCACACTGATCAGCTGGCAGCGATCGCCGCGGACGGACAGGTCCACCATAACGGTGTACCAAAGAAGCTGTTGGCGGAGATGAGCAGTGCAGACTCCCTGCCAGCTTCATCAGCATGTGTGCCGTGTGTGTGGGACCAGTCTCACCTTGTGAACCTCGCTGACGCAGACGCCCGCAACAGTGACAAGTGCAAGTGGGTAAGAGATACAATTGAGGTCATAACTAGAATCACAAAACGGTTCAAGTATGGAACAGCCAACGTGGCTCTGTTTGAAGCCGGCCGACAGATCGGCAAGAAGGTGCTCCATCCCAAGCTGTGGTCGGAGACACGTTTCGCTCCGCACGCTTCAGCAGTTCTGCACACATTTGCAAATAACGTGCCTCCCATGATGCACGCCCTGCGAGAGCGGGTCGCTTCCGAGAAAAGAGCGAACGTCTTGCGAGAGCTGAAGGAGGACCTGCAAGTCTTACGAGGTGGGTACTTAATAAGGCTACCTTATTTGCACACAAACACACATACGCACGCACGCACCCACGTACTCCCGTACGCGCACACGCACACATACCATTTCAATATGTACTTGTCCATACTGATTTGTCTTACATGGTTTGATAGCTAGACGTGTCTCATTTATATAACATTATATCAACTCTGGTCGTCTGTAAGCTTTGCTCTGTTTTGATTCATGTTGGATGTATGACGATAACGAATAATGCATGCGTTGCATTAAGCGTGGGGAAGAATTCGTTCGCAGTTGTGGGTAAGGACTGTGTTTGATAAATAATACTGTGGCATTAGTGCATTCTAAAGCGCTTCGTAATCAAATGACATATCCACAGATGCTCGCTTTGTCGCGAGAGTAGCCTCACTGCACGACATCTATCTGGTGTTGGCTGATGGAAGCCGGGCGCTGCAAAACGTGCAGAATCTGCCGTGGGAGGGAATGGCCGAATTCGGCCGTGCGATCATCCGTCTGCGTCAAATGGCTGACGTCCTTCAAGAAGCGGCCGTCGACGAAGTGCGACCCCAGGCGGGCATGAACGACACCTGGCCTACGCTGTCTTTCCATGCACAGGACAAAGCAGTGGTAAGCACATGTCTATCAGCTGCTGTATTTTTATGTTTACCAACAGTCCTGCATTTGACATTGGTCCAGTTTTGAGAAGCTGTTCGAGTTTCACCTGAAAATATTGTTCGTTTTTAACCTTTTCATTTTTTCGGAAATCATGGAAGCCAAGAAAGTTAATATTTGGGTGTTGCGTATTGCTGTATTGCCAAAATCATCATACTTAGTTTTGACAGTTTTGTTAACAAGTGATAATGTGTGATTTGATGTCAGTTTGCAGCTGCACCTGAACTAAAGTATTCGCATGGCTGTAAACTAAACTGAACTTCAGTATTCGCATATCGGTATAATCATGTTTTTCTGTATTGCGATGACAACGTAAAATATTACATCAATGTTTGTCGTTAAATTGTGCTTAGTGACCATATAACATGCAGTTACCATATAACATGCAGTTATGACGTATGCTGTATGTCAACCTACATCGTTGGATTATATAGAAATATGCACGTTTACTCATTATTTCTTCTTCAGCTGTTTTTGTAGCTTATTAGTCCTGGGCATCGTATGGGCACGGAGTAGAAGCGGGTGGTAAGTTACATACTCATTCTTTGTTTTACATTCTTTCAGGCAGCGGACGCCATCGAGTTCTGCCAGATTATGGCGCGACATCTGCGTCACAGGCGGAATGGTTTGAACTCTGCCGGCTCAAAGATGGGCACCGACAACCAGTCGCTGATGGGTGCCATGCTCGACGTCAAGGAGGTGGCTAACCTCGAGCGCCACCGATCCAGCGCGTCGAGCCCATCCCATACGGCCGACGCTATCCAAAAAGCAGTCGACCGTCTTGTGGCTCGCCGCATCATTCCGGCGTCATGTCGAACGTCAACACAAGAAGTAAAGGCCGCCATCGCCGTGCTTCATCGCTGCGACCAGAATATGAGCAACCAGGCACTCCTCAAGGTACTGTGGAAGAGCCAGACCAGTGTTCCCGAGGTACGTAGGTACATAGACCTGGTGTGCCGCCTTTGGATGATCCATCCAACTGAGAGCGTGGTGGAGAGCATGGCGAGTGCAGTGCAAGAGGTGTTCGGTGTGCACCGCCAGATGGACCACACCAATGCGGCAAAGGAGCTGCAGGTTCGGTGGAACGGACCGGATCCGTTCCATGCAGATGCCCTCATATGCGCTGTACAACGAAAGTCCGGTTTCAATTTTGTCCGGCAATCGTCAAACGTGCGACAGGCCCTCGAGGGTACGGTGATAACGAGGCACAAAAATGTATCGTCGCCGAAGTGTGCCATCTTCACTTACCAATAAAGACCAGTCCTCGCCTCTCTAGCTCTTTACGTGACGAAATTTTGCCTATTGTGTAATTACATGACTAGTTGTGTAATTACATGACTAGTCTATTTGTCTACTGGACTGAAATCATTTGTCTGTTTTCGTAATTCTTACCAAAATGCGTTGCCAGACACCTTACTAGAGACACCTGCTGTACATAACATTGTTGCTAGTCAGTGGCGTTGAAACATATTTTGAAGTTCGGGTTTACAAATTAGTTTCAAAGTAGTTTTTAATTATGTCGAATGCGTTGGTCGGCTTTTTTTGTAAGAAGTAAGAAATAACCATTTACTTATGTTTTAGGATGTTTCCGAATAACTTACATGTGGCCTATGGCATATTATTTTGTGTTGGCACCGACATAGGCTTGTTTATTGTTATCGATGATTTTAAAGAGCCTTCTTTTGACCGTCATGACTAACAAAATTGTATTATTGCAATGGTGAAAAATGGAAAAAAATGAGTCAGCCTGACCCTCCGTCGGTGACAGGCTGACACTTTTTTTCACCTCTGCATGAGCAGACCCTGGCACCGCACCAACTGGGACGCACTGTGCCTGGACCTTCTGTTGACTGACTGGACGGAGTTCGATAGCGCCACTGATGTGAATGTATTGTTGAATATTTTCATGCATATCTGGGATAGCCTCATATATAAGCATTGTCCTGAACGTTGTACGCGAACGCGCCGTCCGCACTGCCCGTGGGTCCAGGACGTGTTACCCGAGCTAAGGGAGACGATTAGCGCCAAAAAGTCTGCCAAAGCCGACTGACAAGCGTTCAAATTGCCTGAGGACAAGTCACTGTATCTTTCGCTGAAAAAACGTGTCAGTAGCATTTTGATTCAGGCTCACCGAAACTTCAATTGTGAGCAGCTGCTTTCAAAAGATTTTCGCGGATTTTGGGAGACAATGCGGAGATTTAGCATGTCCTCTGGCAGCGAGAGTGGTGACGACACTGTACCCGATCCCGACATACTTAACGAGTTTTTCTCCACCGTGGGTTCCCGAGTAGCGACAGAAGTAACGGTGAGCGGTGACGAGCCGCGCCCCGTCAGGCCGACAAGGGTCTGCGCCGCTCAGTTTAAGCTTACCCCGGCGACGCTCCCAGAGCTGTCGGCTGCCGTAAAAGGGATGAAGAACTCGAAGTCTGTCGGCATCGATGGGGTTCCTCTACTTGCAATAAGGAAGTGTTTTCCGGTGATAGGCCCGTTGCTGCTGCGCATTGTGAACGCATCGCTGATCTCTGGCATCTTTCCGTCAGCATGGAAAACAGCATGTATTGTGCCAATTTATAAGTCCGGAGATCGTACCTCACCATGTAATTTTCGGCCTATATCATTGTTAAGCGTCTTGTCCAAAGTCGCCGAAAAGATTGTGTGCGGTCAGCTGATGGGGTATCTCGCGAGCAACGCTATCCTCTCCGACAGCCAGTACGCGTACCGGCCGGCGCACTCAACGGAGGACGCTCTGATCGACGCTGTCACGTGGATCACAAACAACACCGACAAAGGTCTCGTATCATCGATAACGACGCTTGATTTAAGTAAAGCCTTTGACAGCGTTGATCACGGCGTCCTCCTCGAGAAGCTGGCCTGGTACGGTGTATCACCCCATTGGTTCTCTAGTTATCTCGCGGATAGGAGACAGAGGGTGCGAGGGGGCACTACTACCCTGCCTGTGACACATGGGGTGCCTCAGGGGTCAGTTGTGGGGCCGGTCTTGTTCAGTATCTTTACCAATGACTTGGCTAACTTCCTCCCCCACGGGAAAATAATTTATTATGCAGACGATACAAACATTCTGGATATGGCATATCCGAATGAAACCTGCCTCTCTGTCCTCAAAAATCGAGCGCAGAGCACGCTTTCTGAACTCGAAAAATGGTTTTCACGGAACTCGCTGAAGATGAACGGGGCAAAAACGGACTTCATAATTATCGGAACCAAACATTCGATACAGAATCATGCGGCTGGTCTCACTCTGCATGCTTCTGGGTCGGAAATTTGCCCGTCAAAAACAATCAAAATTATCGGTGTCACGCTCGATCAGACCTTGAGCTGGGATAATCATATTTCGGCTGTAGTGGGCAAGTGTTTTGGCTCGCTCATTTCACTGAACCGGTTCCGTCATCACTTTACCCCTGAGGCGCTCCAGCTCATTATTCAGGCACATGTACTGTCACATATAACCTACTGCTTACCTGTATGGGGAGGTGCACCCAAGACACAGCAAGCGCGTTTACAGAAGGCCTTGAACTTCGCGGTTAGAGTAATTACAGGCAAACGCAAAAGAGACCACATCACTCCAGCCCTCCGATCTCTCGGGTGGCCGACATTCCCGGAGATGGTCTCAGAACGTGATTGCCTAAAGGTGCACAGGGCTCTCCACGACGTGCGAACACCGGCTGCGTTGCGTTCTCTCTTTGTGCCTCGGAATCAAATATCAATTAGGACAACGAGGGCTTCTGAGCGCCAGCTGCAGCTGCCTCGCTGCAGGCTGGAGGCAACCAAGCGCTCATTCCTGCACAGAGCGGTCGCTGGGTGGAACGCGCTGCCACCGTCAGCAATTGAGTGTCAGACGTACGGTCCATTCAAATCGTATTTGAGAAAGCGTACTCGCAAGGAAGATATGTGACTGCGTGAACTACTGCCTGCACAGTGTCATAATATGTATCAATCATTGCAATCTTGTGTCGCCACAGTTTTTTTAACGCCTAGTTCTATCGGTCTTTTACCATTTTTACTGTATGTTCTGCAATGTTTTGAACTGTAAGATCGACTGTTTGTGTGTACTGTAGGTAAATGCCGGCCTGTATGACACAAATCTTGAAAAACCCTGCTTCCCGCATGGATAGATTTGAATAAACCATTACCATTACCATTACCATCAGCACCATATGCACAAGATGAAATAATGCACACACGCAAGAAAAGCTATACATCACAGTTTCAATCTTTTCAAATCAGTATATGAATGTTCTAGAAGAATGTGATATGTTAAGTCAGGCACCTCCAATACATGCTGCTTCGGTCGCTTTTTTATTCCTTTTAGTCTTACAGGAAGCCAAAATCTCCGCTCCAGCCCAATTTGGTAGATGATTAGTTTTATCAGCATGGACTACAAATGCACTATATTCCATATGGTGTCGAAGGTCTCGTTTGTGCTCTTTAACCCGCGAGTTACTGGGGTATATTTCATAACGCGACCTACTGGGGAGGGGGGAGGGGGGGGGGGGGGGGGCTATTTTTTGCCCTCCCCCTCTGATCTCCGGAACTACTCGACCGAATGTAAAAATTCAAACAGCATTCGATAGCCCTGGGAAATGTATCGAGGGAAACATAATATTGTTGACCTCAGGGTCACCGATGACGTCACAGGCCAGGTCAAGTACAAAATGTTTGACCGTGTTAAAAGGTTTCGATGGATGGAATTGTCGCGCAAAATTGCGATATTAAACTCATAAGCTGTCGATAAATCGGTATGATTCGTATGTGACACTTCTAAGCACCTTTCTAAGCTGTTTATGACCTTGGGTTAGGTCAAGGTCATCCGAGGTCACGAGGTCAAACTGCAGATTACGGTCATTATGCGTTATAACACATGTTTATGGATTTGTTTTTTCGTCTAGAACGCGATAAATGACCTTAGAACATTGTTTGTTCCATATAAATAGAAGTAAAGCAAAAATGGGAATGCGTTTTTTATACATAGTAATACTGTGAGAAGTGGTCGATTTTGTCATTTAAAGGTCATAACTCGGTCATTTGTAAAGATATCGACTTTACATTTGGTACAAATATTCACCGCATACGTCTCGATCACATGTATTCCGGTTTTTGGATAATTATTATTTTTTCTTGAAAATTTGGTTTAAAAAAAAGTATTTGGATTTCTCAAAATTTTGAATTAAAAAAACCCTAAAAAATCTAAGATTATAGTTTGATAGCTCGGTCTATTTTCAGTAATTTGATTTTAAACAATTTAGTTTATCTCAAATATCGTACCTTTAACAGCGTTTTCCGCAAACCATTATTTTGCAATACAAACTGAAGAACATGACGTCACTCTGACGTGATTCCCGGTTTACATATCATAGTCTAAAATGTTTCCTTGTGCCGACATGTGTATAATTGATGTGAGAGAAAGTACTGCAAGTTTGGTGACGATACTGGTGTTCGTTCAGGAATTATTGCAAAATAACGGGAGGGGGGGGGGCAAAAAATAGCCCCCCAGTAAGTCGCGGGTTAAATCTCGTCTCCATTCCCCTACCAGTTTCACCTGTATATGATTTGCTACACACCCCACATGGAACTTTGTAAACTACGCTGATGGCGTTATGCTGGGATGTTTTCTTTTGAGTTAGCATCTCTCCTAGTTTTCTGCCAGACGTCAGTGCTACTTTAATACCCGTCGTTTCGAGGTGATTCGCAATTGTTACGACTATTTTGGAGTTAGGTATGGACATATATCGAACATCCTTCCTTCGCGTCTTTCCTGTCTTTGATTTGTTCCGAATAATCAATCGTAGCTTTCCTTTTTAGATTAAGAAGTAGTCCTTTTGGGTATTTAAGCTTCATGAAAGATGAGATGATATGCTAAATTTCCTCATCGAGATATTCTTTGCTACATATGCGGAGAGCTCTAAGAAAGAACCCTACAACTAACCCCACGTTTTACCCTATTGCTGTGTCCAGAGAAGAAGTGCACGTAATCTTCTCTGTCTGTAGGTTTCCGGTATACTTTGAATTTGACGTGATTTCCTGTTCGCACAATTTATGTGTCAAGGAAAGGAATAGCGCCATGTTTTTCATGTTCTATAGTTAATTGGATTTTAGGATCTAATAAGTTAAGTTCGTGCAGCTTTTCCTTTAAATCCATGGTTTGTGGTGGTACTACTAGAATATCATCAACATACCGCACCCAGAGTACATCTACTCCCATTATCTTCTGATAATTATGCTTTTCTAGCCATTCCATGTACAAACATGCAGCGACCGGGCTCAGTGGAGATCCCATGACAAGACCGCTATGTTGAATATACTCATCGGAATTGAACGCGAAGCCTCCGAAGTTCATGCACATTGATAACAATGTTAAATAGTCATGCTTTGCGAGCGGTAGCTGACTAGGATCGATACCGTCCACTACGCTTTTGATTGCTTTCAATGCACCTCCCACCGAAACATTTGTGAATAGTGACTTGACATCGAAGCTAGCTAGACACTTATCTGTAAAATCGACGTTTTGGAGTCTTTCCATCAGATCGTCGCTGTTGCGTAAGCATGGGCATCGCTGACAGCACCTAGGGTACTTGATAGAGGTCTTGCTAATACTTTTGCAAGTCGATGGGGGGCGCTGCCGATTCCTGACGTTATAGGACGCATCGGGATATTTGATTTATGTAGTTTCGGGAGTCCTCGCATTCGTGGGGCGGCCGGCGCTTCTTCTAGCAGATGAAGAAGTTGCTTACCCTTCTCAGACCTTTTCAACACTTGTCTTGCCTTTTGATTGAATTTCTTGCTAGTCTTCTCAATGCAACCAGAAGGTTTATTCTCATATGTATCTTTGTCCTTCAGAAAATCATTCATTTTACTTACATAATCAACCTTATCAATGATAACTACTCCACCTCCTTTGTCCGCTTGAGTAATCACCACGATGGATCATTAGCCAGTGTTTTCAACGCTTCCATATACCGTCTAGGTAGCTTATCTGGTTCTTGGTCAGCTAATGCCTTACAGCACAACATTATTCCTTGTATGAAACCTTTTATATATCATCTTTCTTCCATTATCATTTCGATTTACATGCTCCATGTAAGTGCGTTTGTCCCTCCCTGAATCAAACTTCAGTCCCAGTGCCAAAGCCTCCTTTTCATCACCGCAGAGAGCTCCGTTAGAACTTAATTGTGACATTATTTGAGACATGTTATTATATTAGGTTGTGTAAATAAAAGCTACAGGAATTTAAAGCAAGACAATAGGTCATTAAGGAGGTGCCTGACTTAACATATTACATTCTTCTAGAACATTCATATACTAATTCCAAATGATTGAAACTGTGATGTATAGCTTGTCTTGCGTGTGTGCATTATTTCATCTTGTGCATATGGTCCTGATGAAGTTTTTTTATGACGAAACGCGTCCACCTATGTGTTTGCTTTCCTGTGTCATATATGCCATAATTGTCTGTGTATTCATACATTTGTCAGACATGAACGGAACAACAACAACAAGCAACACAGAGATGAAGGAATACTACACCAAAAAGAAGCTAGCAAGCAGTTTCTATCGTCTCCAATTCCTTAATGATTGTATAATAGAACAAGTTTTGCCAAAGTCAGCTCCTCAACAACTTAAAAGTAAAGATCATCCATTTAGCGCTTCAGCTCGCTGCTATTTAGAAGAAGCTTGTAATGAATTAAAAGAAAACATACATACTGATTTTTCGGGCTTACCCTAACGCATATAAACGCTGTGTAATTACCCTGACGAGATTTAAGCTGACATTTTGTATCGTTTAATTTCATGTCAGCCTAAGCCCGACTTACCCTAACATGAAGAAAATGCAGGAAAAAAATAAAAAAGCGACCCATACAATTTCGCTCCCGCCCACATCGACGCGTATTGTTCGCAGCCGAAGGCCACAAAGACTTACCACTGCCCTCCCCGCCCACTAGCTGGCAGAGGAGCGGGTGGATTTGCGCATTTCGGGAAGAGAGCCGGGTAGATTTTGGCTGATTTGTGAAGACGTAGGCGTTAGGCGCTTTTGATTTTTCTTGGCTGAGATTGGTGATTGGATTTGGACAGGCTGGGGGATAGTCAGGGGATGGGGGATGGTCAGCTTTCGGCTGGGCATATAGGGTGGGTGGGTTTCAACAGGTCGGGGTGACGGGTGGATGATCTGACAGCAGTGGTGGATATACAAGTTTTTTTTGGGGGGGAGGAAAATCCAGTGATGTATTTCCAGCATGTTGTTGAGCAGGGGGAGGGGGGGGGGGGGGGGGGTAGTGGGCTGTCAGCGAAAAAGTTGTTGACGGGGAGACAGTACCAGGCCGTCAGCCGTCAGCAAAAAGTTGTTGACCGATGGGGGGTGCAGTCAGCCGTTAGCGAAAAGTTATTGAGACCGAGTGGGGGGGATCATGGTTTCAGGAATTTTGGGAGGGATGGCCCCTTGCCCCCCCCCCCGCTAGGTATGTGGAAACTAACAGGCAGGCGTAAGTTTGTAATGCTGGTGGTACCAGATGATTCTTGCGCACGCGCGGCATGACCGTGGCGTCAGATTCTTCCAAACAACGAAATCACGGTGCTTTGACTTTCAATTCAGTAATCCTGCAGCATCGCTGGATACCTGGGATCATATAGATTACCATTGCTCTGAACTACAAAAGAATAAAACAGTTTCGTTAGCAGTTCTGAGATACTAACGGTACTCAACTTGTATCTTTCAATGAAACCGAAACCGAGATGCAGTCACGGAGAACCAGATCACCCCCTTCAAAGCGGGGGATAGAGAAGTTGCGTCTCAGCCACAGGGCGATGGTTAACATACGCTGTATGTGTTGTACATTGACATTGTCGCTCGTACATTGCCACTTGAAGTATCGAAATTCACTCATTTGTGAAATTCAATGAAAGACATACAACTGACAACAAAAATAATGTATTTCTTCTCACACTGTATACGGAGCATGCCAAAGCATCTCTACAAAAACATCACTTAATTTCTTCTAGACCGTCAACGTCTACCACTGGCTTTAGCCCGCATCATATCATACAGTTTGGCGCGCACCTGAGATACAGACCTCCCGCCAAACGCCTCCCCTGGCGCTTGAGCCAGATTCTAAGGTCGCCCATGCAAGGAATGCGGATTAGGGCTCACGTATAACGAAACGTGGTGCAAATTAGAAAGGTGGTTGCGCAATGATGAAGAATACTATACACAATTTATGTGTAGATCAGGCCTTAGATGATGAATGTAGCTACCCGGTGGTCCCTCATATGAGGGGTTGCTGTGCTGGGGGCGGCACCGAGTAGTGTTGGCGGGCTGGTCCCGCTCGGTCGCCTCCCCAGTCGCCGGCACCGTCCTCCGCCGTGGTCGGCAGATGTGCTGACAATCAGAAATCGTCAAGACTGAATTGCACGACAAAACAATACTGATGTCTCACACAAAAAGAGAGCGCACGATAATGAAAGGAATACGGGCAACGGCTCACGCATAACGAGAAGTGGTGCACATTAGAAAGGTGGTTGCGTAAGGGTGAAGAATACTATAGGCACAACTTATTTACAGGTAGTGCGCTTTAGATGATGTATGTAGCGGTTCAATGTCAACTGAACCAATGACGACTGAACCAGGACAACTAAACCAGTGACAACTGTACCAGGGATAACATAACCAGTGACAACGGATCCAGTGACAATTGCACCAGGGACAACTGAACCAGTGACAACTGAACAAGGGATAACTGAACCAGGGACAACTGAACCAGGGACAACTGAACCAGTTACAACTGAACCAGGGACAACTGAACCAGGGACAACTGAACCAGTGACAACTGAACCAGGGACAACTGAACCAGTGACAACCGAACCAGGATAACTGAACCAGTGGCAACTGAACCAGTGACAACTGAACCAGTGACAACTGAACCAGTGACAAATGAACCATTGGCAACTGACTCAGTGACAACTGAACCAGTGACATCTGCACCAGTGACAACTGAACCAGTTACAACTGAACCAGTGACAACTGAACCAGTGACAACTGAAACAGTGACAACTGAACCAGTGACAACTGAACCAAGGCCAATTGAACCAGGGGCAAGTGAACCAGCGACAAATGAACCAGGACAACTGAACCAGCGACAACTGAACCAGTGACAATTAAACGAGTGATAACGGAACTAGTGAACAGTCACACCGCCACCGATTCTAGGCACACCGCCACCGACCCCAGTCACATCACCCAGTCACACCGCCACCGACTCCAGTCACACCACCCAGTCACACCGCCACCGACTACAGTCGCACCACCACCGAATCCAGTCGCACCACCACCGACTCCAGTCGCACCACCACCGACTCCAGTCGCACCACCACCGACTCCAGTGACACCGCCACGGACTCGTCACACCTTTTGCA